>JAQQPU010010219.1:0-27373 GCA_029168905.1 Artemia sp. Kazakhstan ARC1039 | reverse complement strand
CCCCCCCCCCATATGGGCGCCCATGGATTTACCCACAGTATGTCAAACATTTAAGTGACAAATGGATAAAAATATTGTTAGAAATTATTAACAAAGCCTGGGAAGACGGAAAATTTCCAAAAATATGGAAGGATGGGGTAGTTACTGTGATTCCTAAACAAGGCAAAGATATTTCAAAAATGGAAAACTTAAGGATGATTACTCTACTAAGATAAGTGAATTTGATATACCACTGGATACAGGAGAGGATAGAGCTGGGATTTTCGCTGATGATAATGCAATGTGGATAGTGTGTAATAGTGTTGAGGAGGGGCAACGAGTGGCCCAGGAGAAAATAAAGTTAATGGAAACGTGGGCCATGCAAAATTGTGTACAGTTTTCGGTCGAGAAAACCAAAGCAATGGTAATCACGCGAACAATAGTACTCTGCTCTTTGTCTTTTTCTAAATGGGGAAAAAATTGAAACCGTGAATCAATTTAAATGGCTTGGAATTACCATTGATAGAAAGCTGACGTTTAAAGCTCATATAAGACAGTTAAAGAAAACATGTGCCAAAAGATTAAATATTATGAAAATGTTATGTGGAGCAAATTTTGGGCCAAAGCCCGACTTTTTGATGGAATTTTATATAAAATACATAAGAGCGAAATTGGAATATGGAGGAATAGTTTATATGGCAGCGTCTAAGTCCTTGTTAGAGGAGCTGGAAACTATTCAATACAGTGCTTTAAGGACAGCTTTTGGAGCAAGAAAGCAACTCCACGGAGCTTTCTCGAATCAGAAAGTGGGATTGAGAAGCTAGGTAACAGGAGAGACATAGCAACATTAAAGTTCTTATGGAAGACATGGATATCTGACCAGTCGAATCCAATTAAATCAAGAATGCTAAAAGAGGGAAGGCTGTGGTGTTCATGGAAAAAACTATTCGGTATTGTGAGGGGCAAAGGAGATAATGGAAGAGTTTCAAATGGATTGTCAGTTGACATCAATGTTGAGAGTGTCCAATATGTTCATAACCCCTCAGTGGAAATCCATCCCATACCAGTGCAATACTGAATTTGAAAAGTGGGATAATCTAGATTATGATCAATCATTCAAGATGACAAAAGAAATGCAATATCTTGACACTGTGGATATATTCACAGATGCATCCAAAGTGGATAATAGAGTGGGGGCTGCTTTTGTAATTCCCTCCAAGAATATAGTTAAATTGATTAAATTAAGTGATGTAACTACAGTTTTTCAAGCAGAAGTAGTTGCCATAGCCAAAGCAGTGAAATACATAATAGATTTGGGACCCACGGGTGAAAAATATAGAATCCCTTCGGATTCAAAAAGTGGTTTGGAGGCAATCAAGAATATTTATCTAGCAAATAAAGTAGCTCCTGAAGTGATCTTTTGCCATGAGGAATTACAGAAACTACTGAAAAAGGGAGTAACCATCACATTGGATTGCGTACCGGGGCATGCGAACATTAATGGAAATGAAATGGCTGACACTGCAGCAAAACAAGCATCCGCAGAAGATGGGCAAACATTTGTAGATATCACGCCCAGGATGGTTAATCAAATTGGAGAAGTGATAAAGAAATTGAGAATAAAGAAATTCGAGGACAGCCGTGTGTTCTCAACAAATATGTTAGTTATACAAAAGAAAGAAAGGTAATTTGAAAAGAAAATATATGGACCGCTAAGTAAATCTGAAGCCAGGGTGATATTCAGACTAAGGTCAGGTCATGCAGGAATTCAGAAATATAGAGCCCGTTTTTATAATGAAGATCCGAGATGTGCATTTTGTGGAAATGAGGAAACGGTAGAACATCTGTTATTCGAATGTACTGGAACAGAAGACAGGAGGAAGAAGATTAGACAGTTTATTAGAGAAAAAAGAATTCGACAGAGTAGTGACATACTAAGTGGAGCGGGCTTGAACAGTGACTGTGCTGATGGACTTAAATTGATATGCAAGTTTTTAAAGGATATTAATCGGATACATCTTATATAAAACAAGTAGTATAGTGACTACAAGAAGCCTCCTGAGTCCTTGCAGGAAGAGAGGAGGAACCATCCATTTCAATTCAATTCAATTAGAGGAATACTGAAAGAAATCACTGAAAGTGATCTTGAATCTGAGGCTAATGCTTCAGTGAAATCTGTAAAAAGATTGAAAAGATTTAATAGAGAAATAAAACAATTAGAAAATAGCCTATCAGTCTGCATTACCTTTGAAAATAATCTTTTACCCTCAGCTCTCTGGCTATATGGAAGAAAAACAGAAGTTCAAGAATACCAAAGACCTATTATCCAGTGCTTTAAGTGTCAAAAATATGGGCATATGCAGGCACAATGCAAGATACCACAACCAGTTTGTCTCAGGTGTGCAGGTCCCCACCAGTCAAAAGATTGTGAACTCAAAAAAGTAACAGAAAAAGAAGAAAAATTTCAAAAGTATAGCTGTGTAAACTGCAGGGGTAACCATTCTTCTACTTCTGGCTTGTGTAGGGTCAGAGATCAAAATAAAAACATTTTAAGATTATCTCAAGAAAAAAAATATTGGCTTCAATATGGCTTCCATAGCATATAGATCCTATGCAGATGCATTAAATAAAAAACAGGCCTTGGAAATCAATGAACAAAACAAACTCCAAAAAGACATTCTGACAAAACTAGTGATTTTTGTTTCAAGTGCACCAGAAGTGGTTGACTTGAGGGACTTGGAATTACAAGAAAGGGTCCAGAAGTTATGCTATCTTATGAAAACACTATTCAATGAGAAACTAGAATCAAGTGAAATTTTAAAGCTTATCAACATGGCCCCTTAAATGAGAATGTTTTATCATTCAATACTCAATCAATCAAACGAGTAAAAAAAGACTTAATTGAAAGCTTTGCAAGGAATAAAGAAATTGATATTATCTGCCTACAAGAGACATGGCTGACAAGCAGAGACATATGTATAATGCAAAATTTCGATGTAATCAGAAAGGACCAAGATGAAGGTGAAGAGGTGGATTGATTACAGCCATCAAAAAGTCAGTGTACCATCAGGTGTTGGACTTTGGATCAGTTTTGAATCAGAAGGTGGAAGTTTTGTTGTGTTGAGTCTATGGATATAGAAAATCAGCACTGATATTAGGTAGTGTGTATAACCCAGAAGGAAGCAATATGGATTTGGAAACTGTTTGATTTAGTAAAAAATGCTGTAAAATCAACAGAAGAATTTTTAATAGTAGGTGATTTTAATGCTCACTCTGATATTTGGTGTGGTTGTGGAAATAAAAATGGTAGTGGAAGTACACTGGAGAAGATCCTGGAAGGACAAGATGAAGTAATTCTATTAAAACCATATGAGTTACCCACTAGGGCAAATCCACACTGGGGTTCATATTCTGCTATTGATTAAGCTTTTACATCTGGTAGAATGGCAAATAAGACTAGACCCTGGCGCCCCGCCAATAAGGGAAGACTGGCGGCGGCGGGGCCAAAAACAGCACGCCACGCCGCCAGTAAGATGTCGGCGGCGCGCCGCCAGTAAGATGTTGGCGGCGCGCCGCCAGCGCGATCAATGTTGACCACAAACATTAGTGGTTTCATCAGTCTTTCTCAAATCACAGCTTAAATTTACAACAGATTTGAGCCTATTCATGAGTTCAAAAATTCACAAGTTGCTGGCTGGAAACTGGTCTTCTTTGTTATTCATCAAGAAAAGTAGAAATCTGGTAGAAATGAAATGGCTGTGGCGTTTCAGAACCCTTGCATAATATGAGTAGTTGAAGTATCTATTAGCTATGTATTCTTAACATAAATAATTATCAAAACTAGTAGTTTTTTTCATCAAGCACTACTGCATACAAAACTTCAAAATACTGTATCACAAAATTCGTCAGTTATCTGGGTAAATACTTTGAATATAACTTTGAACTTAGAAGCTTAATTTTTTCATAATGCCCTTTGCCTATATCTGTTTTGTCACCTTTAAAACAGTTGAATTGGGCAACTTTGATATTGATTGTTTTTTTTTTTTTTGCTCTTTTGGGTTCCTAAAAAAGCCTTCTTGTATTAAAAACTGTTTTTTAATAACAATTTTAAAAAATGCATTTTAAAGTTTTTTTGGCTTCTTTATAGAATATATGTCATGTAGGCTAAGGCTGAACTGCTGCTTTTTTATTGCTTTTGGCTGCTCTTTTGGATATTGTTCATTTTTTGTTTTGGGGATTCATTCCAAATTATAAACTGATAAATACCTAATATCAGTCAAATTATAAACTGCATCTAAAAGGAGTAAATTTATCAAATTGAAAAATACATGATGAACACTACACATGAGCACACTTCAATTACAATGAAACAAAAAACACTTAATGGTTTATTTGGTATCAAGAAAAATGAAGTGCCAGTTATTTTCTTAGGTAAAAAATGAAAAGCTCATCCATTTTAAATGTAATTAAATGAAATAATATGCAGACTGAAGTAGCTCCAGGAAGATGCTGAGATTTTCCTCCTAGTTTGTTCTTTTTAATCAAAGCAAAATGTTAGGACACTTAGTATCAGTTATTGAGTTTAAGCTTCGATTTCCAAATGCTCACAAAAATTACCAAATTTAAGAAAGTCGCAACAATAATTGACCTGTGGTCAAAATACTCAAAGACTCCTCTTTGATCCCTACCCAGGCTCAAAACTTCTGCTATGGTCATTTCCATGGAAATCTCCAAAGAGTTTCTTTTTAAAATAGCTTTCAAGCGTAGTTAGGGGTATTTAGCCTTTTTTGCTTTTCTTTAAAGCTTTGAAAAAAGTTTTATAATATTCCAAATGTTACATTACTATATTTGTGCATATTTTTTGGTAATCATTTGTGTGGTGATTGAATTTTTTAAACCACTGTAGATATGTAAGAACGTTGCAACATCTAGTACCCTGAGGTCATAAGACTGTCACAGGACCAAGGGCGCCATTGTCACTCAAGCGCAACTTTAGGTGGGGATGTTGATATCACTTTCGTCACACCAATTCGTTTTAGTGTGAATCTGCCTGGTACTTATGAATGAATGTTTTGAAAGTAAACCCGTTTCATCAATAAGAAATAAAAAACGGGTTGAACGCATATGTCCCTTTACCTTTGGACAATAAAACCATGCAAGTGCTGTATCAAGTATAACTCACGAAAATCGGAATTTTTGTCGACTTTTCAACTTTTTGGCATCCCTGCTTTCAATAAAAAAAAAATCAAGATACTAAATCACTTAAATATAATAACTCCTTATGACCACCCCTCTCTGAATACCATCTTGATAGGATACCGTCTCTGCTTTAAATAAAAAAAATTAACTTATTGGCAACCCTGCTTTAAAAAAAATCGAGGTATTATCATTTACAAATGATAGCTCACTACCCCCCCCCCCCTGGATACCACCTTGATAGGATGCCGTCTCTGCTTTAAATTAAAAAAAATAACGTTTTGGGATCCCTGCTTTCAATAAAAAAAATTTCGAGATATTATCATTTAAATGTAATACCTCCCTACCCCCCTTCCTCTGGATACCACCTTGATAGAATACCATCTCAACTTTCATTAGAAAAATAATTTACTTATTAATTAACTAGGTTACTATATGGTTCAAACAAACACGCAAAATAATGTTAAACAGCTTAGTGTTCCTTGAAAAAAAATTCAGTGTATGAGTAAAGGGGTACAAAGACAACAACAAAAATGTCAAAATTATTCAGATATACCTCAAATTATTGGAAAACTGAGTCATAAATTTGCAGTGGCATTCAATAAGATCCAAAGAATCTAATTAAAAGGGAGCAGACACAAAAGCCAAATTAGGCCAGTAGTCTATGAGAAATTGCAAAATACCCAAGACAATGAACAAGTCCTAATGGGGGGCCCTGGGTCTATCAAAATATTTAAATGGTTTCCCAGGGAATTTGATATCATTTTCTTCTGTCTCCACTTTAAATAAAAAAAATAATTATCTTTTTGGCATCCCTGCTTTCAATAAAAAAAAATGAGGTATTATCATTTAAAAATGATAGCCCCCTATCCTCCCCCCCCATAGACAATAATTTAAAATTTATTTATGAATCATATTTTAGCGGTTGGCTTCTGGTTCAATCTTTAATTCCCCAACCTTGTACATAGCTTAGTCTATAGCTAAATTTTGTCTCAATAGAAGGGTTTTTGTTTTTTTTTTGGGGGGGGGGGGGGGGGTAAAAATATTTCAGAAAGAAGATTGTATTTTCTATCAGGCGTTCAACCATTGAGTATTAAACATTAAGAAAATCTTATCTAAAAACAGCAAAAAAAAAAATCTGCAAACTTACAATTCAGTTGTAAAAACAATCTGTCGGCTGTCAATTTCAAAATCCAACTGAAGGCTGAAGCTGTATAGTGGTGAATGTGTTCTATAATTTTATTCAACTTGAAAATACAATTCTTGACTACAAATGATGTAAGAAATAGCGATTGGGAAACTGTATTTGAAATGATCTAAACTCACTTCATAAAGACGATACTTTTTTTGTCAACATATGAAGAACTGTGTATATTGCAATATTTCCAATTGCCGGTTGCATCGGTCTGGTTTTTATGCAAAGTAACAGAAGAGACGAAGATTAATGAATAAGAGAGTAGTGAAGAATTATGGTATGCAAAGTAATATTTGGCAGGGAAAGTCACTGGTGATCAATTGCTAGGGGTGGCACCGTGATTGCGTGATTTTCGGGGATTCAGGGAACCAAATTTTTTTTTGGGGTAACGCATAGATTTTCGGGGAAATACCCGAAAATTCTTGGATAGTGCAAGCCCTGCTTAATTTCTAATAAGAAAAAACCGAAATAATAAACCACATGAGAAGGAAAAGCTCTGACTTTGCAGTTGACGCAATAAAGAATTGCTTCAAACTTAATTTAAAAGTTGACCGAACGCCGCCGCCTCTGCTGGCGGCGGCGCGCCAGCGGCGTTACGATACTTTGGAGGCGTTCGACCGGGCGTCTCGTCGGCGGCGTTTGGTCGATCTGCCGGTGCGGCTCCGGGGTCCAAATAAGACAGCTGTCACATCAGAAATTAACAGTAACCTCATCAGTGACGACTTACCTGTGATTGTGGGTATTGAAGGCAGAATTGAAAGCCCAAAAATTGATAACCAGGCAAGGTTCATATTCAAAAAAGCTAATTGGAAAGAGTACAGAACAAGTCTGGAATCCATTGAACTAAAGAAAGAACTGAACCCTTTTGAAAACATAGAGGATAAAATTTGTAAATTCCAACAACTCCTGCTAGAGACAGCAGAAAAAATTATCCCACAGAGCAAAATAAGGAAGAATAGGCACAGAGAACCTATATGGTGGAATACTGAATGTGAAAATACCAAGAAAGCAATGAATAGGGCAGCAAACAACTACAATAAAATTCTATCTACAGATAATTACATTAAGCTAAAGCAAGCCAAAGCAAAATTCACAAGAGCTACAATTGATGCTCAAAGTGATTCATGGACAAAGTTTGTAGAGAGTTTAAATTTTAGAGATTCATATGGGAAAGTATATAAATTTATAAAAGAATGGGTAGTAGAAATAACCCTCCAAATCTAAACACCCCAGTGCAATTTAATGGACAGCTAATAATTGATGACAGAAAAAAAGCTGAAGCAAGAGTTAGGCATCTAAGACAGACCATCAGTAGTCATTCAGTTGCTATCAGGTGAACATCTAAAGCAGATTAAATATATAACGGAAACTAAGGATTATAAGTTGACATAATTTAAATTATATTGTGAAAGTTATTGGAATTTATTCGAACTTGGAATTTCACATGTGCAGAATTCCAGCTGTTAACATATTGATTGCGAATATGCGTTTGATTGATTAAGTCCTTGCTTGGGGTGCCTAGTGTTTATGACGAGTGGATTTACGATTTTCTAAGTGGCACTTAGGATTTTTTTTCTATTTGAAATTTGGATTATTTGGAGCAGTTTTTATGAAGAGGGGTGAAAGCCGTGCCCAAATTAACGGTGGCGTAGCAAATTGAACGTAACGGACCCATGTGAATAATAATAATAATAATAAAAAAAAAAAAAAAAAAAAAAAAAAAAATTCCTTAATGATGTAAGCAGATAATTAAATTTAATTTTGTTGTCTGGAAATAATCATGGGACGTAAAAGAAAGCAACCTCGTAATATTGGAGATGATCCAGAAAACACTCGGAGGGGAGAAGGGGAATATGATCTCAACGTTACTGCTAGTAGCACTGATTCTACAACACGATTTCAGCAGTTGCGGAGAGTCTAAATACTGTTATCAGTTTGGTAACAGAAAATGGAAAAAAGCTAGATTCTTTAGAAAATAGGATTAAGGGAATTGAAGATAAAGTGGCAAATTTGGAGATATCACATGCGGGATTTGCAAGGCAGCTGACTGAAAATGATGAGCGAGTGAGGCAGCTTGAGCAAGTCAAAGAATCTCTAAAGAATCAAGTAAAAGAAATTTCTGATGATTGTATAGCTCAGAGTAAAGAATCAAATAACTTGAGTATGAGATTGGCCAGGCTGGAGTTTGATAAACTGGAAAAGAATATTATTGTATGGAATGTCTCTTGTGAATCTGAAAAAAATGCGAAGGATATCTTCAAAAGTATTCTTACGGAAGGACTCGAAATGGCTCCAGTCCCACCATTCAAGGTAACCCAAGTGAGTGAGCAACAGAAATTTATTCGTGTTGAAGTATCTGATAAAAAATCGAAAACTGATATTTTGAAAAATGCCAAGAAATTAAAAGGAAAAGCAGTGTCGTCGTTCCGTGATATTTACCTCAGTGATGATGTCCCAGCTGAAGTTCGCAAAGCAAGAAATGATTTGTTGATTAAAAGGGTGAAATTACGCAAATTAGGAATAGACGCTTGGATCTCGAAAACTTTTCTGCCTGTGTTACTTTTCAATCGCCCCAACGGAACACGTGCTAAATACTCACCAGACGATTTGATTCCTGAACTTGATTATGCACCGAATAATCAATCATTTCGTAACCAACATAGCGGCAATTAGTGAAGCTTATGAGGAAAAATAATTCTTCGAATTCATGTTCCCATTGATTAAGAAGTAGCTGGTGATTAATTAGTGATAAAAAGAAATTTTGGCGGGAAATTGAAGGAGTTCATGGTTGATGGTTCATATAGTTCACAGTTGATTGTTTGTAGTGTAGAAGAAATGGAAATATGAGAAGGCACCCAATATGCAAGGTGTACCCTTTTGAGTCATTGTTTTTTTTTTTAATATTTCTTTCTTCTTTTTCTGCTGTTGTTATTTTTTTATCTCATTATTATTATTGGTGTTATTATTGTTATTGGGCAGCATGTAATAAATTTATATTTAGAATGTATTGAATTGTGTCCCATGTGGAGTCGTACTCAAATTTGTCTATTTGGCTTTGATGTTGGATGAAAAATTGGAGACTCCTCCAGGACAAATTAACGTATTGGGGCTGGAAAATAAGAAGGTAAATTTTGAAAGTAGGTATAATGAAATTTTTGATGGAAGTGGTGGGCCTGGTGGTTATTATAGGTTGGAGTTTGAAGATTCTAAATATTTATTCGTAAACCAAATGCAGATGGCATGTAGTAATGTTTCGGATAGATTTAATGTGTTCCATTTGAATTGCTAAGGATTGAATTCAAGTTTAGATTTTATAAATGAAATTTCCAGTTTATCTCTTCTTCAGGTAATTGGACTGACAGAAACTTGGTTAAATGACTATAATTCGGAACTTTTACATACTTCAGGTTATAATCTTTACACGAAAAATCGTCAACTTCGCCGACACGGGGGACTGGCAGCGTATATACGTTCTGACATAAGGGCAAGTGTCCGAGACATGGGCGCCCATATGGGGGGCAGGGGGGGGGCTCCCGCCCCCCCTGGCTGAATGATGCTGCCTTATTTTTATATTTTTGTTGTGAGATTTCTATTATATAGCATTGAAAGTGCCAATTAGATGAGGTTAGCCCCCCCTGGAATTCAGCTTATGGGCGCCCATGGTCCGAGAGGATATTTTAATATATAAAGAAATGGTTTTTGAGTCTTTTATTTTGCAGTTAGAGCTGTCTGGACGTTGTGGTTATGTTCTGATTGTATATAGGCCACCGTCAGGATCTCTTATTGAGTTTTATGAATTACTTGAAGAACAATTGGAAAAGACCCCACATCGAAGTCCTATTTTTATAATGGGAGATTTTAACATTGATCTATTGGATAATGGATCAAATACAGACCGATTTTTAAACTTGATGATTTCATTTGGTTATATCCCTGCTATTAATATTAGTACTCGTGTTACGAAGACGTCATCGAAATGTCTGGATAATATATTTTCAAATTAATATGTCAGGTGGTCCAAGTGTTCTTATAAGTGATACTTCTGATGATTTTGGTGTATTTGCAAGTTATTCGGTATGCGTTGATAATAAAAACTCCACAAAGAAGAGCAGTCTCAAGCTGAGGATGTTACTCGATAAAGATGCGCTTTTGAAATGTAGAAATGAGCTAGCCAATAAGGATTGGAATACAGAATTTTCAGTCTCTGCGGATATTGACTCTAAGTTTAGAGTCTTTTACCAAATAATTAAGCAATCCATGGAAAAATGCTCTAAGAATATTAACAACAATAGAAGAAAACCTTCAAAGAAGCCTTGGATTACTCCGAGTTTATTGAGATCGATAAATAAGAAGAATAATTTATATGAGAAAAACGTACGTCATCCCTGCGATATAAATGAGCGAATTTATAAGAGTTATCGTAATGCCCTAAACAGACTCCTGCGAAGAGCTAAACAAGATTATTATAAAATAGAATTTTAAAAAGCATCTGGAAATCCGTCGAAAACATGGAATGTGATAAGAAGCACTTTAGGACAATCATCTGGAGGAATCCCTCAGGAAATATTCCGTAAAGATGGAACCAGTCTTACAAATCCAGAGGAAATTTGTGAAGAATTTGCTAACCATTTTTCGACAGTTGGAGGGATAATGAAAGAGTCGATTATAAGCAAACCAGGCGACCAGGCTTTTCAAAATTACCTTCATAAGGAGATGGAAATCTCTTTAAATCTACTCCCAGTTCAAGAATCTGAAGTTCGAAACATTGTTTATGGTATGAAAGGTACCGCTTCTGGCTCTGATATTGTTTCAATTAGAGTAATAAAACATTTTGGGATGTGATTGCTCAAACTTTTGTTTCATTAATTAATCAGTGTCTAAAAGAGGGAGTGTTTCCGAGTTGTTTTAAATCAGCGAAAGTAATACCAATACATAAAGGAGGGAATACTGGTGATGTTGAAAGTTATAGACCAATTTCGATTTTACCCATTATGTCTAGGATACTAGAAAAATGCTTTTCGGTCAGAATTTATCAGTATCTGGAAGACCTGAGAATATTTACTCCTACACAATTTGGATTCCGTCAAGATCACACTACTGAGCAAGCAAACATATATTTGATAGCATTATTAATATGGCATTGGATAATGGATATAAAGTGGCAACTGTATTTTTAGATATTGCAAAGGCTTTTGATACGGTCAGTCACGATATTCTGTTAATGAAGTGTGAAATTTATGGGATTAGAGGTCCAGCTCTTTCGTTTTTACGTTCTTTTTTGTCTTGTAGAAAACAATATGTTCAAGTTGGTAATATGGGTTCTCATGAAAATTCTATTGAGTGTGGAGTTCCACAGGGTTCGGTACTTGAACCCTTATTATTTTTAATTTTTGTGAATGATCTTTCACAGTCTGTTAGTAAACTGGAAACAAGAATGAGTGAGATCGTCAAAAAGGATAGCGCGGCTACAGTGCCTATGTTTGCTGATGATACTTCTTTAGTGGTAATCGCAAAGTCAGAGAGATTGCTCCTAGAGAGTGTATGAGAATCGCTAAATGAGGTTTCACGATGGCTGAGAGTGAATCAGCTAAAGGTGAACCCCTCTAAGAGTAATTTTCTTATATTGTCGAGGACATCGAATTATTATCCATGGATACAGCATATAGCATATGAAGATGGTATGATTGCTCATCAAAAGGTAGTAAAGTATCTTGACATTATTATAGATGAGACTCTCCGTTTCCGATCCCATATTGAAACTTTATCCCGGATTCTGTCGCGTAATTTGGGGATGATTTGTAAACTTAAATATGTGTTTCCAACTAGTATACTTAGACTTCTCTATTTTTTGTTAATCCATCCCTATATTTTGTATTGTTCTTCTGTATACATGGGTACATTTTCTTCAATTGTTAGTCCTGTGCGAATTATCCAAAACAAGTCTATTAGAGTATTATCAGAAAAATCAGAAAGAGAATCAGTTCGAGAAGTCTATAGGGATTTTAGGATATTGCCAGCGGTGGGTCTTCATCATTTTTATATATTAGTGTTTATGTATAGATACAATATGAAGCAGCTGCCGGAGTGTTTTAACGGTTGGTTTTACAGCCGATGGAATATACATAACCAAAATACTAGGGGTAAAAATGATTATTATACTCCCTCTATAGTGTCTGCCAGGTCCACGTTTTCTTTTGTTATAAAGGGTATAAATTTATGGAATAATTTGGATAATGATATGAAGAAACTAGAAAATTTTAGTGGTTTTAAAGCAAATTTGAAAGAAAAATTATTAAGTAAGTATGAATTCTAGTTTTGTTTGTTTTGGAGGTGACTTGATTTGATTTAATTTAAATTAAGTTGCAATTGCTTGTTGGTTTGTGAGTGCGACCCCACAACATGAATATGGTATGTAGTTGCTGTCCCTGTACTATTATTATTATTCTTTATTTATTTTTTTTTCTTTCTTTTCTTTTCTCTCTTTTTATCTTTCTTTCTTATTATAGTGTATTTGAATGATGTTACATGTATGTATTATTTTTTTTACCTGTTTCACCCCACGTCAACCGTTTGGTTTTGGGTGAATCATATTGATTTTTGTATTTAAAATTTTTTTTAATTAAATATATCACTATCACTATCATAGGCAAAGAGGATCCATTTATAAAGACAGCCCTACACTCTAAAGTATTTGCTAAAGCCAGAAAACTAGCTGAGGAGGAAAGTAATGAACCATATAACTTGCCTTTTACAGGCGTAGAACTAGAAGCTGTGTTAAACAAATTGCCAGAAACAGCCCCAGGACCTGATAGAATCCACCCAACATTATTGAAAAATATTCCAACTAGATGGAGACAGGAATTATTAAACATTATTAACATGTTATTGGAAAAGGGAAGATTTCTAGAATGCTGGAAAAAAGGCATAGCCATAATGATACCAAAACCTGGTAAAAACAATTTAGTGGAAAATCACCAATTTATAACATTACTGCCAGTTGTAGGAAAGATGTATGAAAGACTGGTCAAAAAAAGGTTGGTTTACACAGTGGAAAAAATAAAAATTCTTCAGGATATTCAGAATAGATTCTGGCAAGGTAGAACCACAGCTGACAGTCTTATAAGTATTTTGAGAGATTCACTTTATGCATTAAATAACAGGAAATTCATGATCCTTATATTTCTAGATGTTAAAGGTGCATTTGATAACATTGTACACCAACAAATATTAAATGGACTTATAAAAGCAAACATCCATGGCACACTGATGAAGTTTTCAATAGAATATATGTCTGGCAGAGAAGTTGCTGTACTTGTTGGGGAGTCAAAATCAGAAAACAAGGTTCAAATTAAAAGAGGAGTTCCACAGGGAAGCGTCCTTGGTCCAGATTATTATAACATAAGTAAACATGACATTCCTTTTAAAGATGATCCATGTAATGGCAGGATTTTTGCTGACAACAACAAGACTTGGACTGTCCAGGATACCTTAGAAGAAGCTGAAAAAGAAGCTCAACAAATACTTCTCCAAATGGAAACATGGACAAGTACTCTAGATATAATATTTGAACCATCCAAAGCAAAAGCCATGGTTATAACACAGAGGAGAAATACCAGACCACCTGTTTTGAAATTTTATGGAGAAAATATGGAAATAGTAAAAGAATACAAAGCCCTGGGGATAATACTGGACAGTAAGATGAGATTTGCCAAACATATTGAAAATCCAAAACTGTCATGCCTTAAAAAGATGAATCTTATGAAAATGATGGGAGGGGGAAGGTCTGGAGCTAATCCAGCAGTAATGAAAGAATTTTATATTAAGTATATACAGCCAAAAATTGAATATGGGGCCACTATATATGGCAGTGCAAATGAAGGTCAGCTAAATAAGCTAGAAGTTACACAAAACACAGCTATAAGGATTGCTCTTGGAGCAAAACAGACCACACCAATTCCCTTCTTATTAATTGAATCTGGTATAGAAAAACTGTCAACAAGAAGAGATGTACTATTACTAAAATATATTCAAAAACTATGGATATCAGATAAAAATCATCCAATCAAGAAACATATTGTCAAACGTGGATTATTCCACACCATGAACCCAAATAAACTAAGGAAACAGTTAAACCCATTTGATAAAGCAGAAGCACTGATGAGAGAAGAAGGTTTGAATTTCTCTATTACTAAAATGTTACAATATAAGAAACCTCTAGAAACCCCACCATGGCTTTTGATGCAAATACCTTGTACCATAAAAGAAATACAAAAAAATGAAAAAATCCATTATCCACAAAAATTGAATTTATCAAACTTATCACAGAAAAATTTCAAAATTTCTGTCTAATATATACTGATGGATCCAAAATAGAAGGAAAAGAAGTGGGAGCTGCAGTTGTTGTTCCTCAGAAGAAATTAGTGGCATCCAGATCTCTAGGCCACTACTCAACAGTCTTTGAAGCAGAAATTAAAGCATTAGAAATAGCACTAGATTTAATCCAAAAGACCACAATAAAGGACAAAGAAAATAGAAAATTTGCTATCTGTAGTGACTCAAAAGCTGCTTTACTTAGCTTACAAAATTTCATTTCAAACCAAAACTAAGAAGTCAGCAGTTGTTACAACACACTTCTTCAATTGCTCCAAAAAGGATTTGAAATTCAGCTAGTATGGACACCAGCACATGTACTAGCACCAGCAAAAACAGCGACAACACAACCCCTGAATTGTGTAGAGGGAGATGAATACAAGGAATTGAGATCAATCAGAGGAGGATTGAGACAAAGGAGATTCGGAATTTTGAAGGATCTAATGCACAATCAGCTTGTAGCCCAGAAAAAACACAACCTCTTTGATAGTAAAATTTATAGTAAGCTGGATAAGAGAAATTGTAGTTTGTTATTCCGTTTTTGATCAGGTCATGTAAGTTCCAATGCTAGACTATTTAGGATTGAGAAAAGTGATAGCCCCGTTTGTAGAGCTTGTAATTTGCAGAATGAGACTGTACACCACTAATCTAATTGAGTGTTGTTTTTATGAGAGACTTAGAAGGGATATGAGAAATTTATGTTGAAGAGAAAAGCTAGGCAGTCTCAATATTAGTCTTATGGTTGGGATAGGGATCAATGATGATGTTATAAGACTGGAAATGATCATGTTGTTTCTGAGTTTTGTGAAATTAAGCAGTAGAATGGATGATTTTAGCTAGGATATTACATTAGTTTGGAAAAAAAGAAAAAATTTTGACCTGTTTTGGTTTGGGAATAACTATTGAAGAGGGTAGACTGGAAAATCTTTGATAGCTGTATAATGATTGCAGTGTGTGTTCTTTCTGTATTATTGTTTGTTAAAAAAAAAAAAAAAAAAAAAAAAAAAAAAAAAAAAAAAAAAAAATGCTGATGATGGTATTCAAAGTGATATGATAATGTTATCTCAAATAAATGTAAAAAATGAGAAAAAAAAGTAGTTCGTTTCAGATTACCCCATCAAGAAATATAAAAAAGTGTGGAACAAAGAAGATTGTCACAACAGAAGCTGGTTTCTAGAGAAGACGTTAATAATCAACAACAAAATCAAAAACTTTATGAAGGTTGGTGCCCCTTTCTTCTTGAAAAGCAGTTGGGACAGATAAAAAAGAAGTTTATTCGGAAAATTATGCCCTGGGACAATCTGTGGAAGTATCAAGCCCCAAAACCTCCCCCCAGAAAGGTAACTGAGCTTTGTGTTGCAAAAGAAAAAGGAGGCAGCAGTTTCTTGCACAATTTTGAGCTTACATAAATTATCTTGAACTATTACACTACTTCCTAGCAACCTTTTTTATTTGAATACATTTCTGGTAATAGCCTATATACTTTTCTACTAACTTCTTTTCTTTTTTTAAAGTTTAGGGTTTGAAGTCTCAATTTCAATTAGAATGGGAAAGTGCAAATTCCAGGAGTATTTGTTGAAAGAGAAAGATGCAACAGGACACCAAATGAAAGAGTAGTGTAGAGCTGTCCTGGGATATCTGTTTTCTTTCTACTGTTCTACCTGCAATACATTGCTTGTCTGCCATAAGGGCTCCTATGCTTTACTACAGCACAGCAGAACTGCTGAACATAAGAAGAATGTTACCTTAAAGCTAACACCAAATCAGCTTCATCCCTTGGCAGCATTCTCCACAGAGAGCAGTAAACTGGCAAAACTGCCCATGTCGCCTAGATGCTTGTGTAGTGTGGGAAGAAACAACAGTTACAGAAATTATATGGGCTCCAAAGATGATTGAGTCAGACTATTCTGGGAAATCTGCAGATGTATATGGAAAAGTGTTCCAAGATACAGTGGTCAAAAACTATTCCTTTGGATGAGCCAAGTGCTTATTTTTAACCAAAGCTCTTGGACCCTATTTCCAGAATATGACCACAAAGCAATTATTGAAAGCATTAACTTTTCTGCATCCTCATGAAGATTCATAGCCAGTTTCTGCTCACAGATTATTATATGTTGCCAGAAAGTTATGCATCATGATGCAGAAAGACATGTTAGTTGGCAGGTTTAAGCTATCCAGTTGTCTGTACCTCCATTAGAGCCAGGAAGGATTGCCAACAAGTGGAACAATGTGATACAGGGAGGAAAACATCCCAACTTGTCTGAAGTTGTAACAAAATGCTTTGACCATTTCACACAGGTCTGCCAGCATTGTGCAGGGTTTCTCCGTTTTCAGGCTAGTTTTCAGCAAAGAGAGAGCTTCAATGAATGAGCAAAACTTTGAATGCAAAACTGTTTCTGATAGATAGGTGGGGCATATTTGGAGGACATGAGCAAAATGTTGCTGTTACTGAACACTTGATAAAACTGGCTAAATCCACTAAAAAGAGCTATGATTTGTACCTACAGCAGGAAAAAGTCTTGAAAGAAAAAACTAAGAAAGAGTGGCAGGATTTGGAGGTAAGAGAGCAGCAGCTTGCTAAAACCTCTGTGAAAAGACAGACAATAGAGACTCTAAAAAAATCTCTCAAAGAAAAAAAAAGAAGCATTTGGCTCCAAGGAACAGGCCACAGACAAGTTACTGAAGGAAGCTCATAACTGGCTCAAAAACAGCACTGAAAAGAAGAACATGGTCAAGATGCAGCTAGTGCAGGCTATGAAAGATGGGACTCAAAGAACCAGCAGCAGTTAGAGTCAAAGTAACAGTTACTGATCACGTCTCTGTTCCAGTAGAACAAAGTGCAGAAAAATGTTTCCTAATTATAACTTGACCTCTGATCATGGAGATCAGGTATGCAAAAAGTTCCAAAGCTGTCAGTAGCAGAATTCCAAAAGCTGCCAATACTTTACTTTGAAGCTTTGCTTTGAGCAAAAAGTATTTTCATGTGTAAAATTTGCAGAAAGGTAGCAAATGTAACTTAGTATAGATTGCAGTTAGAAATATCAATAGTTTTCTGAATCACAATTAACAATGTAATCTAATTTAGTGGCAAGCCATATACTAGCCATAAATATCATACTCCATAATTTATATGTATTGTTTTAACAGAAGTATGGTATCATATCTACTCTAATACTGCTGGTGGAGTATAGTGTTCAAGTTCTGAAGTATACTGTACATAACTTACTGCTGTTACTTTATGGACTGAGTTATACACTCTAATGTTATTGTTCTTAAAAAAAAATAATGCATACCCAACTGCATGCTTGATGCTCATTGATCACTATATTATAACTATAAAAAGCACCATTTGATTTTCTGGGAGAACAATATTGACTGGCATCTAAGATAATTTCTTAAACCACATTGTCTTGACATAACATAAAGAAAGAAAAACAAGCAAAAATGGAATTTTTAAAGGCCAAATGAAAATATTGAAAAAACAGAACAAAGCGAATATTTCAAGGGGACAAACGCCTCTCTTCTTCATCGTGAACGCCTCTCTTCGTTCATCGCGAAAATTTGTTCCCAATTCTTTAAAAGTGGCTCCTGAAACACAAGGGTTGTTTAATTAGAACAATAAGAAACTTTTTTTTAAATGCCGAAAAACTTCAGCGTGAAGAACGAGGTGTGGAAGAGGAGGCAACCCCCCTTGTATACGTAATAATTTCTGTTCCTTTTTAAGTTTTAATATTGCTCCTTACTTTCAGTTGAAAAAATTGTTTTTTTTAAATTTAATTCTTTACCAGGAGTCACAAGAGAATCTTTGATGAAATGGTATAGTCTTTTGAACATTATGCTTTTACTTGCATAGGAAGAAAGGTCAATAATTAAATGATCTGGTTTTTGGTCTATATCTGGTTTTTGATGTGTAGTAAATAAATGAGACAAAAACTTTGGAAAGTAGTGAAAAATTATGTCAAGCTAAGTGAAAGTGATAGTTACTAGGGCGGATTGTCACTAGTGATAAATCACTAGGGGTGGCACCCCTGAACCAAAGGGAACTTTTGGGGAACCGATTTTTTTTTGAGAAGACAGATTTTAGGGGAAATCCCCAAAAAATCAGGGATAGTAGAAGCACTGGTATTTTCAGAAAAAATCTTCCAGCAAATTTTACTTGGCCATGAAGACTGCCAAGTAGCTACCCAACTTTTTGCACAGCAGAGCACAACTTTGTGTTTTGTCAGCTTTTCTTTAAGCAAAAATTATTTTTATATGTAAAAATGGTATTTTCAGACAAAATCTGCCAACAAATTTGAAAACTGCCAAGTAGTATTGCTACTTTGCTACCCCACTTTTTCCATGGCGGATGGAGATATGTCTGCAAATGATCATTCCCATTTTGTTTCATTTTTGTGTGATTTGCTGTTGTGTCACTACTTTTTCTTTCAAAAGCTTTCTGAAAACTGAGTTTCGGAATCCATTTTGCATCCAAGATGGTCCCTAGAGAGGTCCCTTTTTCAACTAAAAGCGGTCCCTAAGTCCCCATGTTTCAACAGTTGAATCTGTGGCAGCCCTGTAATCAGATTTTCATTTTTTCTTTTAAATAATTTAAAATAATATTTTAATCCAACTGTTCCCACTATTTCACAATGATTTGACACTAGACTAGGTTAAGAATCACATGTTCATTAGCAACAAGACCCTAGACAACTCAAGATATGAAAACCACTTCAATATCTGACATAATTCGGTGGGAGGGGTGGAGCATAGTTGTCATGGTAGCAACCATCAAATTTTGAAAGACTGTTGACTGGGGAATTGGATGGCATTACTCTTTTGTTATTATAGTCTTGTCTTCAGAAGAACCCATAGAGTAGCATTGTTAGGGGGTTTTAACAATGATTTTTAGTAATTAATTAAAAACAGGATAACTAATTGTTTTCCTGGCTCATTTTCTGAATATTGTAATAAAGTTCATTTTTGAAACCTGAAAGTTTCAGAAATCAGCCAAAATAAAAACCTCCAAAAACCTTGAAAAGTGTTATAGCTCAACTCTTTGTTTTTAAATATAGGAGAAAGTAGCATCCAAAAAGTAATTGTTTATCCCTGGGAGTTGTTTAAGAACACCAAAAAAATTATGGTGCAGATGGGAAAAATTTATCACCAATCCTGATTTTGCCTTATTGTCCTGACTCTGATACAATTGCTTATTCAGATTGTTTGCCAAATTTAGTTAGTTGTTTTATCAATATGTTTCACTAACACATTTAGGTGGCTAAATGGTGTGATTACCCCCTCTCCTTTAATGAAGGTTAATTTTTGGTCATTTTACGTTGAAGTACACTTTACTTTATTTAATTTGAAATTAAAAATTTTGTATTTAATTGAGGCATATGTTTGTTTTTCTGACTCCTAAATCCAAAAGAATTTCTGTCCAGGCAAAACAAAGATGCCCAGATTTTTTCATCATAATGTTATGTGTTAATTTAAATTTCCTCTTATTACATACAGGGGTGGATCCAAGTGTTGATTTTAGGGGTATGTGTTCCTCCCCCAGAAAGTTTTACTAATTACAGGATGTAGAGGCAGAAAATACCAATAGGGGGAGCCTAATTTTTGTTCGTGCCCTTCCCAAATATTAATTCTATATCTGCCTCTGGTAACTTATCCATTTTGACACTGACATGCTTAATAGCCAGATTGTGTATGCTGTTTTATCAGTATGGCTTTTCAACACTTAGTAGTAGGCTGAGAAGTGTGAATGCCCTTTCCAATAAAGATTATGTGTTGGTTGTTTTAAGGTAATTTACCCTTTCCTTTTGTTTTTAAAAATTTTGTTTAATCTGTACTCTTCTGGCTCCTAAACTAGGATAGCAAAATTCATTTCTTTACCAGGAAAAATACATGTACTGGGTCCTTATATTTGACTACAGGTAAAATTCCCCTTTTTATACTTTATAATACTTACATGCTAAATAGCCCTGAAAAGTACTGTTGATGCTCTCTCATAGTGAGTGGAGGCAGAAGTTGCTATGAGACTTACTTGTGTCCCATAAAAAAGTAAAGCAAGTAGATGGAGAGAGGGGTAACTGAAGAGGAGAAGAAAAATATAGAGGAAAGAAGCAGAGATCAAGAAGTAGAAGGAGAGGGAAAAACAAGAAACAATACAAAGCAAAAAAGAGGACAATTCAAGCCAGTGAAAAAGAAGAGGAATAGTATGCAAATATTTCGGTTGAGACCTGCTCAAATGGAGTAATGAGTAAAAAGTACTGATAAAAGTCCATATATTTTCCATATAATGCACCTGTTTTTTAAGTTGTCTCTCTCTCCTAGCATTTTTCCCCCTCAAAGATAAAATCCTGCCGTTGTGCCTGGTCGTGATTACGAAAATTATTACATATATCAAGACAGTTCAAAGTTATGATCAAGATACACAAGAAAATCAAATAAGTGAAAGATATTAGAGCTAAACTTCACTGACTGATTGAGGGAAGAGAGGTTAGTATATAACAAAAAATAGTTTTGAAAAAGTTGTTTGAAAGCCTAAAATAATAAATAGAAAATAGCTCACTCAGTGGCAATCCACAGTATACTGAGCCCCTAAATATAAAGTTTTAACTGAACTTTCTTTTTATTTTCGACTAATTTTTGATAATTATTTTTACAAAGCTTTTGTACAGGTTAATAGTGGTAATTTTGTTTAGTAGGTTTAATTAACAATACTAAATAAAAACAACCAATAAAAGATACAAAATAGAACTTTTGATGGGAGTTGTCAGGGCAAGTGAAGTTGCAAAGTGACTCCAGGTTTCCGCATTCCAATATAAACCTCAGGTTTAGAATCAAGAACCTCAGAAATCCCTGAGTAGCAACTTTGGTGAAGATGCAATTCCATTCTTGCAATATTTACTTAATATGATTTGAACTTTGACTTCTATGCTGCAATACTATCCTCAAATTTATAATGAATAGATACAAAAACCATTAAATACTTACTTTAGTAGAAGCCAAAAACCCCTTGTGTCTTGATCAAGGATAGTCACACTGAATTCTTAATGATTTTGAATGATTTATCATCGGATAATTTTGAGGCATTTTCCTAAATAATCCATTAACAATCATGAGCCAACAGAGGTAGATGTCTACAATCTTTATTTTGAGATGATGTATTCTGGAATATGTTAAGAGCAGCCTCCCATTGCACTTTATCTGAATCTGAACCATCAATACAAGAGAACTGCATAATGACTCACATGATCTATAACTGTACCTCACTAATTTTTGATTACTAGGCTATGTCATGTTCCTACTTGAGAGGCTATTTCCCTCTCTTTGAAGATTAACTTCAGCAGCTTTAGATTTGGCCACTGTATGTTCTCTCTCATTTTGAAAATCTACCCTGGCCAGGGTTTAACTTAATCGTTCTTTCTGCGTTTTTCTACAAGGCTGGTCAAGTGTTTTCCCTGATTTTCTCTTTTTTTTCAAACCTTGTTGGTGTTACTTAGTTTGTGTTTTATCTTAAATAATTTCAAAGACTACACTAGACAAGCATGACAAAACAAAATATAATGAAGAAAAGACTAGGAAAATTCCAGCCCGTGAAATAGAGAAGAATGTCTGTAGTTTTCTAGTATTTTGGTTATGACCTCCACTCACCCATCCTCAGTACAAAAATGAAAGTAATATAGTAATAAATAGAGTCCACAGGACAATAAAGGTTTATCTTGTTTTGTTTAAACATTTAGGTTGATGTTACCCATCAAAAGTGACAGACCTGAGAAAATTGGTCTAATTTTCGAAAAAGGGTAGAAACACCCTCCAAAATTCAAGAAATCCCAATGAAAATCACACCATTAGATTCAGCATATCAGAAAACCCTACTGTAGAGGTTTCAAGCTCCTATCTAAAAAATTTAGAATTAGAATTTTTTGCCAGAACTGATGTATATTTATTTGTTTTTTTTTGTTTTTTTTTTCAGGGTGATACCACAAGATTTTGTGGTATCCATTTTATTCAGCATAGTTGAAACGTCCAATGATTATGTCTTTGTGTATGGCATGTCCCCCATAGTGTAATTTTTTCGGTAGTGAGGTTTTTCTATGGAGAGAATGTTCTGTGGAGATGACAGTTTTTTTGGGGGGAATTTTCCAGGGGTAATTTAACAGGAGGGGGGGGGATTAAACGGTCTGAAAGTAAATAAAAAAAACACGTATTTTCAACTGAAAGTAAGGAGCAACATTAAAACTCAAAATGAACAGAACCTATTCCATATATGAAGGGGCTGCCCCTTCCTCAACCGTCACTCTTAACACTAAATCTTGACTTTTTGTCACAATTGTTGAAGAAGGACTGCTCGAGCACAAGGCACGTTGAATTTGAATAGCACATACTTTTAAAGAACTTTAAGACTTTAGCTTAAAGAGCAAGGGTTGAGGAACTTGTAGTCCATACACTGCATAATATTTTTTCGTTGTAAGTTTTACTGTTGCTCCTTACTTTCATTTGAAAAAAATGTTTTTTTATTTATTTGGTATTTATAAAGGTCCCAGATAAAATGTAAAAAACGATATTTGAATGATATGGGTTTAGCAGTAGGTTTCTTATACTGCATAAAGAATTAAAAATAGTCACAAAAAACTACAGGTTTGGAGAAATTTTTTATTTTAATCAAGGAAAGAATATAATTTTTCTGTTGATTTTTGAATCAATTTTATCAACTTCAGAACTACCAATTAGAATAATTTACATCAAATTATCTTTGAAAAGGGAGCAATTTAATCATTACAGCTACTGTTTGATGGAGACACTAACAAAACGATATTTCAACTCAAGAGATCTGAGCAATGTATATTTAACACAAGTTCTAGACATTCTACCCTGCTAGATGACTTGCGCAACATAACGAAAACAATCTAGATATATAGTTTGTCACATTTCTCTGTTATTTTTTTGTGATGTAGCTGATTTGGAAAGAAAACCGTTCATGGAATGTTTACTTTATTCATTAAGAGGATATATTTGATTGTTATTGCTGCTATTATACAGGAGAACAAAAAAAGGAAATGCAAAGGAATCTTTGAAAATAAATATGGGTGTCAAAAATTGAAAAATGGTTTTGGATTTGATATGTCAAAAAATTGAATGGAAAGAATCAAAATGTGCTTCCTAAAGAGAACATAAACACCATATAAACACATAGATGCAATTGGTAGACCTATACGAAAGTGAGTTATTGCCTTCTTTTCCTGTCGTTGCAAATTGTAGCGTTTTCTGTCTAGTACAATTACATAAAACGATGTGATCATGCAACTGAAAATAATGAAAGACATTATATAGTGTGCCTTTCTGTTTAACTTATCTTCACAGTTTTTTATTTGGCCGGTGCACAAACAGTAGGTTCTATAATTTTCGACTTTGGGTTTACTTATCAAGTAAGATAGTGTCATAGATAGAGCCATACTAAAAATAACTATGAATGCCAGTCTACTCCTTTTTTGTACGTGAAATTTCGTTATTGCACTTGTTATTAAAAGTTCACCATAGATTAAAAACATAAGCATCTCCCCCATTTGTGACAAAAAAGCTGTAATTTCACACTTTTTCTGAGTAATTCCAATAAAATAGGCTGTGTTAAACAATAAATTCAAAAGTGTTGACAAAGCTAGTTGTATAAGCAAATGTTTTTTAAGCTTTTCATTGACTTCGGCTTTCAGGAGAAGTAAAATGGCTCTATATATTGCAATCCATCCGATTAAAGTCATTATACTTGTCACTCCAATTATTGTCCAAAACATGCTGGACAGCCTTCAAGCTTCTTCATAAGACTGTTTGTTTTTAAAGTGAACAACAGGGTCATTTTCCCAATGAGTCAGAAATCTCAGCTTTGTTATTGTTCAGTTTATTAGGAATGATTTATTCTAGTTCCTAAGCAACGAAATTTTATATGTGGGTTTGACAACTCCTTTATGTGATTTTTTTTCTGAATTCTTCTTTCTTTTGGAAGTAAATTGCTTTGTGACGCGTCACTATTTTTTTTTCAGGTTTCCTAGATACTCAAAAACTGTGTCATTATAACAAAACGAATACCACATACTTCTTGAAGGATTTAGGTCTAACTATAAAAATACAATATTTATTTATAAAATCGAAATAATACACTATTAGTTGATTGCTTTAGAGGTGTCTTTATTCCAAACTATTTTCACTTGATCTCTTTTTTTTTCAACTTGAAAAATGTCTAGCTGAACATTTATTGTCCATTTTTTCTTGAATAAAGCTTCAGAATTTTAACTGAATTTTCAAGATTATACCTGAAAATATTAATTCTTCCTTATTATTAAATAAACAAGTATTAAAAATATTCGGTGTGAAATCCAAAATATTTTCTCTAGGAAGATTATAATCTCTTCCTTGAAATCAAATTCAATGATCATGACAAAAAAAATGTTGTGTGAACCCCAAGTTGTCACAATAGCTATTTATCATGATTCCAGCAATAGTAAAGAGCAAAACACAACCCATACTAACAAAAACATTTTGTAAAGGGGTTTTAAAGAAACTATATAGTGACAAATATTTTCCAATTGTAATTAGTCTCGAAATGGTATATCTTATTTGGATTCAAGTGAGTAATAATTCGTAAATATGAAAATAATATTAGGAGAATTTCAAAAAAGATTCTGAAATCCCCCTAAACGGGACATAAAATCAAAATAGAAAGTACACAATTGAAGTCACTATTGTTGAAAACCCTTAACTGGAGGTTTACAGTTCCCCATCTTGAAAAACAAGGAAAGTAATTTTTACATTGGTGGCCGTGATGTCTCCTTTTTTTAAAATAAGGGTAATCGCAATGAATCAAAGGTCTTAGAATACTAGGAGAGAGTTCAATTGAACAAAATTCAAATATCTAGTAATGTTTTTAATGAAAAATAAATCGCGCTTCTAGCTAATAAGCCAACTTCTCCAACTTGGGCTATGCAATCAACTGTAATCAGATTGTGAAGGCCACGGGTAATGCAGTCACAAGACTTAGATTCTAGACGGTTCAGGTGATAAGCTTTAACAAAGTTTGATCCTTTACCATGTACAATTGTCAAGTTCTTCCCAGTAATGTCAAATAGCTTGAAACTAGCACGGTAATCCTTATAAATGTTTTCGGCACTGTACCGCTCTCTCATAAAGCATGATGTAGTGAGCGTAATTTTTCGCATTTAAAATTCAGAATTCAAATATATCAATTGATGACACAGGTAGCTAATGTGACGATGTAAATTAGTTCAAATATCAAGAGCAAGAGCTGCATTGTCTTTTATTGGTTCAGATTCTAAACTGAGTAGCTCACCTTCGGCTGAGAAATATGAAGTGTAAATCTTCTGCTGAACAGCAGCATCAGCCACAGTATCATGTTTCACGCAGAAGTGTTTAAATCCAGTCTAATTAACAACTCCGAATGGTAAACAATCAACACTATGAAGAATTGCGATGTGACGTCCCAAGATACTTTTTGCCTCCTTGCGTATGTTTACATTTGTTATGGGAGTGTTCCAGAAAGGTTTAAAGATGTCAGAAACATTCAAACTTCAATTTTCTCGAAGACGTTTTTCTAACGTTAATTTTGCTCTTTAGGGACTGTCCATCCCCAGTTAAAGATTTTAGCCTCAACAATCTTGATTAGTTCTAGATGCGTGGACATGCATAAGTCAAGCTTCTTTGTGCCATGAAATGTTTTTACATCCCTTGTCCTTCTGAAAGGTAAAATGTTTCTAAAATTTGAGAACTGAAATGTAAGATGAAAGGTAATAAAAGATAAGATGTTTTCTGTCCTTCTGAAAGACAAGACTAACCATAATAGGCTAGGTGAATGATGACATTTTCCCCTAGATTTTCTCTTCTCGATCTGTCCTTGGCTACAAACATAAGCAAAATAATTACAATAAGTATTTTTTCATATTTAATTTCTTACACATAAGGTTTACTATCATCGGCAAAATCTGCAGATGCAGCAATTATTGGGACCCTTTTTTTTATTTTTCGAAACGTTTCTCGAAATCTAAAATTTTTGCTGCGTCTTCATATTTTTTTTTTCTGGTCCGACAATTGTTCAAGGTTTCTTCGAATTGGAAAACTCGGCCTAATCTAAAGCACTGTAGAAAACAAAAGGTTAAAAAGCCCTAATTTGGGCCTTTAATAATTCTTTGTGGGTTTCCTTATATTTTTTTTTCTTATTTAGCCGGCAGTGTTTTATTGAACAGTGATAATTTCAATATCCTTTTAACGATTATAATGTACATTAAAAGCCATAGAACTTTTCGAACAAACACATCTATCTTATACATGTTAAAATAAATTGGATACCAAGCCACTACATTTTGATACCAAGCCACTAATCAACCCCAAGAAAAAATATATCCCCCCTTGAATTGAAACTTTAAATTATAATTGTGTGCGTTATAGAAATCTTCCTATGGCCATTCCGAGGTTATAGGTCCCAGGGATTTTGGCCCCTTTGCCAAACATCCCTGATTTAATTTTGCGAGTTGGAGAAGGGTGACGCTCAATAATTACGGTGGTAATAAAAGGCATAATGTATTTTTGCCCATTCAAAATATATAGGTCAGTATGTATCAACCCTGTACAATGAAAAAAAAA
>JAQQPU010010218.1:0-24356 GCA_029168905.1 Artemia sp. Kazakhstan ARC1039 | reverse complement strand
ATATATATATATATATATATATATATTTATATACATATATAAGGTTCGTTTCCGCCTTCGACTCAATCACTCGCCGAAAACTTTGGCAAATTCTAGAAAATCACGGAATGCCCCTGAAATTTGTCGAGCTGCTTAAAGCATACTGCAAGGGGTCTGTGATCCGATTTCGAGTTTACGGAAAAGAGACTGAAGAATATCCGTTGAGTTTGGAGTACAACTAGGCTACGGCCTGTCTCCAACTCTGTTTAACTTCTGTATTGACTGAGTGCTTGAAAATGCACTTCTCATCCAGGAGTTCAGATTGGACAAAACCTTTCACTTGAAGACCTGGACTACGCTGATGATGTCAGAACCCTCCCGGACCCAGAGAAAGCTCAAACTATGCACTATGATGTTGTTACTTGAGCAGATCGCATTGGCTTGAAAGTCAGTACAGGGAAGAAAAAATTCATGGCAATAAATCACATTGATCCTATTTTGCTAACTGTAAATCAAGTACAGTTGGATCCCTGGCTCCCAGCATAGTACAGATGGATCTTCAGACGCCGATATTCAACAGCGATTACAGAAAGAACTAACGGTTTTTGCTTCCCTCAGAAAATCATTGTGGAATCAGCGTCAAACTATTGTGCGAACCAAAGTTCGAGTCTACCTGGCTTTGGTTCCAACAATCCTTCTTTATGGATGCGAAACTTGGTCAGTGAAGCAACTACATGAAATCCGCTGAAGGTGTTTGACATAGCTGTCTGTGTAGTATCCTCAGGATAAACCTGAATGATCGCGTATCAGACATGGGTATACTACAAATGTATGGTATTAATAGATGTGTTGCCATCTGGATTGCAGCGGTAGCTAGCAACCTAGTGAGAGACGATCACACCTCATACTAAGAAATACAATAACCCATAACTCCTAAAAAATAGTGTCAGATCGAAACACAAAGTACACTATTAGAATCGCCTTGTCCGAAACTCCTATATAGGAAAATTACAGTCTCTTGGCTTGAACAACAAAGAAAATATGTTGGCTTGAAAAACAAGAAAAGTGGCTTGAACTACAACATTCTGCATCGACGGCATCTTTTATTACCGTTTTTTCCTCCTCAGCTAGTTGGGCACGGGAAAATTAATAAAGAGATGTTTAATGACTCATTTTAAAGGAAATTGCTATACCTAGTGCCTTTTGCAATTAAAAAGAAAATACTTTTTAAAATAGAATCACTTTTTACAAAAAAAAACTGCATTTTTATGTACAAGCTTGATGAATGACGTCAAAATCGTGGTTTGTAACCATATATGACGGAATAAGTGAATGCAATATTTATACACGTTTATCTTTCGACAAGATAATATAAGAAATACATAATGGATCGATATAGTTCATTATAAATGGGGACTATGTAGGTTTTATCGGATATAGCTAAAATCAAGTAAAGAACAAACCACGGCATACAGTAACTAAAAGTTAAGATAATATAAGCATCTTTTGAAAAGCTGCTTATCTAGGGTATGATGCCATACTGAGGATTGCATCTTACTATTCCAACTAAGAATTTTTTTTTTAATTAAGCTTAACAAGTTCTATCCTTTTTATCTTAAGTTCATCTTTACTAATTTAATTTATCGTCATTTCCAATGAATTCTTCTGCCATGGAAAATAAAAGCAGCACGGAAAGGATGCACATGGGCGTTAAAGGTAATTTTATACGAATATCTGGAACGGGAAACAATGTTGTTGTAGCAAATATTTCAAATTGTTGGCTGTAGCCAACATCAATCGTTGTCACAGAGTGCGTTGAACTCGAAGGAGAGTCATTTCTCCACTGGACTTTGGCAACTTCTAATTTAAATATACCATTCACTTTGTGGTATTTAAGACGTGATATGTAAATATAATTACACGGAGGATAGGTATAAAAGAAAGTCATAATAAGAAACGAACTCTATCCCACAGTAAAATATATGTAAAGCTGCCTCACCTAATGCAAGTTTATCTATTAGGAAATGTATTTTACAAGCTAAACCGTCAATTTTGTGCTTAATTCAGCACTAACTGTTGAAAAATTAAGCAACAAAGGAGAAATTTAAATTAAAGAACGAAATCTAGCCCATAGTTGTAGTAAAGAACGAATTCTACCCAATAGTACCAAGAATATAGTAAAGTTATACACAGTTAATTATGAATGTCACGATCAAGGAGCGTCGTCTGAAATGGTTGGGCCATGTCTTACGGAGGCCAACAGAGTACTTGCCTTGCCTCGTCTTCTAGCTGAGCCACTTACCTCATGGAGGAGACGCCAAGGGGAACATCAGAAAAACTGGTGGAACTTGGTTCAATCAGACCTTGAACCTATTGGGGGTTCAAAAAGTTCGGTCACATATGGACAACTCAATGGCTCCCATTTTCAAAGCAGCTGGCAGCAGACCGCACTAAATGGTCCAAACAGGTCTCGACGATCATTGATGCCGGGCAAGGTGGAAACACCTGATTCCCGCCACAAGTACAAGTAAGTATATAAGGTCCTATTCTCGTATGGTATGACTACATTAAAGTGATTCGTGTTATATATGACAACAATATTGCTACGGTTAAGGTAGGAAGTAAGCCTAGTAACTGGATTGGTGTTTAACCAGGAGTTAAGCAAGGTTGTGTCCTATCCCCGATTATATAGATTATTTTGACTGTACTTGTCATAAGGGCAATGAATCAAATGAGGACATAAAACTCTCTAACACTTGATTATGCAAATGCTTTGAGTGTCCTAGATAAAAATGTTAGCGTACTGAATAAATTTTTGTAGGTTTTGAAAATTCAGAGTGCAAGAATAGGTTTGTAGATTAATATTAAGAAATTAAATTGGGAGAGGGAGGGGGTAAAAATATGAACATTTCTGTATCCTCTTCTCAAATACTTATGTAGGTATGTCTGCTATTCTTAAAGGAAATCAATGGAAAAAGGGGGAAAAAACAGTGAAAAAAATCACTACCGGTGTAATTCGAACCACAAAAATATCTAGCCGAAGTTTTTACCAGCAGACTAAGTCAGCTACCAGGAGATTTTTTCAAAGCGTTTTAACATAGCCTAAGAGACAAACAAAACAATAAAATTAAACAATATTTGAAATACAATATATTTGTAACGGTAGAGAAACTTGTAAGTTTTTATTCTCATTTATTTTTAAGCGAGCAGGTAGGTATTTAGAGCCCATTCATCTTATCCATATAGAAAACTGAACCATTACAGTTTTGAATAAAAATAGATCCATCTCAAATAGAGCTATCCAAAACGATAGCTTAAGAGAGTTTTGACCTAACAATTGTAGGGGGCGGCGTGTAAACTTTACCACTTAAGGGACAAAAAGTAGACAAACACAGAATACACTAAATATACCTAAGATGTTTTCTAGCGGCAAAACAGTCTTTTTGGACGTCCATGGTACTTTAAAGCCTCTAGTCTCACCGTTCAAAGAGACTGGGAAACTTTCAAGAGTTGGTTCTTCCGCTATTTGACATCTCAAGATGTGAAATTAAACACTACTAGCACCATTTACAGTTTTGCATTTGGCAACTCAATAAAAAAAAAGGACTAATTCAAAGAGAATTGACACTTGATTCATCTAAAATGCAACAAAATTAAAGCTGAAATTCCTCTTAAAATAAAATTAATCCTTATTTTTAAGAATTATTTTAAGTCAAAATCTAGTCCGCAAAATCTATGTCAGCTCGGTCTGTCTTAGAATTTTAAGAAGGCTAGTTGGACGGGTAGTGGACTAGCCGTCCTGGCCGAGTGGTTAGCATACTAGATTTGAAATCCTTTGTATGCGAAGACGGGGGTTCAATTCCTGGTGTCACTGGTTATTTGGTTTGGAACGGGGCAGTGGCTTGACTCAGTAAGCTCAGCCAGATTCGACCCAGCTCTAAATGGGTACCTAAAGAAATCTGGGGAAGTTAAACAGGAAAGATGTGCAAAAGCACAGAATAGCTGGCCCCCAACCCCCCATTGCACTTCCTGGCTGAAGGGCCATGAAACAGGGATCAGCACGGCCGGTAGGGACTGTCAAGTCCAAAGCCACGTTATTTTTTATCTTTTTTTTTATCTAGTTGACTTTAAGCTGGGACATACTTGTGCTTTCTTTACATCCAAAGAATAAACACCCCGAAAGATAATTATGCAACAGTTTTGGATAAAAAAAAGTCGCAGAACGTTATATGACGCTAATGATTTTACCTTTCGACACTAGCAATAGTTTCCATTTATATAAGTATCCCTTACCTTTTTTCAACATTCTAAAAGACAGAGGGAGCAATTGCTTTCTCTTGTCTGAACCTATAATTGCTAACACCAATATGAATTGCGTTTTTCCTTAGTTTCATAACCCCACCCGATCTAACCTCCAGCCCACTGCCTTCTCAACTATCCCTATGTACACACTAACTCAAATTCTTATAGAGAGATGCCAAAGAAGTTTCGTAACTTTCAGAAAAGGCCATCTGGATAAAAATAAGAAAAAAAAACAAATCTTCTTCGAAAAGGATGTTGTTGCCTCTTCTCTTTTATCAAAAGTCCTTTTATATTCCTTTTAACAAACTTAAAGCTACAAGAGACAAATAAATTTATTTCTAAAAACAAAGAATGCATCATCTTTCAACTATCATCAGGGTTTATGACGATTGATGGAACCAACCCATTGGGTTGTAAAAGCCTTTTGTCTTTGTGTTTCTAATTTAATTAAATAAAAAAAATAAGTTATTCTTAACTTAAAACGAATAGAAATTATTCCGTGTATGAGAGGCGCTGCCCCTCCTCAACGCCTCGCTCTTTACGCTAAAGTTTTTTACTGTTTAAAAAAATAGAGTTGTGAGAAAGTCAAACTTTAGCGTAAAGAGTGAGGCGTTGAGGAGGGGGCAGCCCCTTTCATATAGGGAATAATTTCTGTTAGTTTTAAGTTTTAATGTCGCTCCTTACTTTCAGTTAAAAAACTTGTTTTTTTTAATTTAATTTTTGAACGTTTTTGAATTAATGCAGGTTTGGATTTTGGTTCACCGTACATGAATAACTAAAACCAAATTTGCATATTAATTTTACTTTTATTTGGTTAGATGGCTTCCTCGAAAGTTGTTTAATTTTATTTACGAACGTTTTTATTAGTAATAAATATACATAACTTACGAATTAACTTACGTAACGAATTTCTATATTCATATATCTTTAATACGTATATTAGGGGGTTCGCCTCCTAGTCAATACCTCGCTCTTTACGCTTAAGTTCAAATTTTGTTCCAATTCTTTTAAAATGACCCCTTAATCACAAAGGACGTTAATTAGAATAAATAGCTCTTTTGAAAGTACTAAAAAATCTTTGGCGTAAAGAGCGAGGTATTGACTAGGGGGCGAACCCAGATCATATACGTAATAATTCCTGTTCGTTTTAAGTTTTGATGTTGCTCCTTACTTTCAGTTAAAAAACTTGTTTTTTTGTATTTAATTTCTGATCGTTTTTTTAAATAATGCTGGGGAATCCAGCACCCCCTTCACAGCAATGCCCCTTCCCCCATGGAAGGATTCTTCCACGTAACCCTCAACCCCCCCACCCCACCACCAGAAAAAATCCCTTCTGAAAACGTCTGTATACTTCCCAATAACCAATACTATATGTGAACATTGGGCAAAGTTCATAGCTTTCAGCCCTTCCCCCGGGGACTGTGGGCGATTAAGTCATCCTAAAAGACATAGTTATTATATTGTCGACCATGCTGAACAAAATGGCTATCTCAAAATTTTGATTGGGTAACTTTGGTAAAAAATGAGCCTGGGAGGGGGCCTAGTTGCCCTCCATTTTTTTTTTGTTCACTTAAAAAGGGCACTAGAACTTTCAATTTCGGTTCGAATGAGCCCTCTCGCGATATTCTAGGACCACTGGGTCGATACGGTCACCCCTGAAAAAAAAAAAAAAATAAAAACAAATAAACACGCATCCATGATCTTTCTTCTAGCAACAAATACAAAATTCCACATTTTTGCAGACAGGAGCTTGAAACCTCTACAGTAGGGTTCTCTGATATGCTGAATCTGAAGGTGTGATTTTCATTAAGGTTCTATATCTTTTTGGGGGTGCTTCCCCCTTTTCGAAAATCAGGCAAATTTACTCAGGCGCGAAACTTTTGATGGGTAGGACTAAATTTGATGAAATTCATATATTTGAAATCAGCATAAAAACCTGATTCTTTTGGTATATCTACTGGTTTCAAAAATCCGTTTTTTAGAGTTTCGGTTACTATTGAGCCGGGTCGCTCCTTACTTACAGTTCGTTACCACAAACTGTTTGATATTGTTAGACACGAAAACGCAAATGTGACTTTTTTCATAGGTTGTCAGTAAAGTAGAAAAAAAAAATCTTGAAAACATAAGACAGTAGTAACACTTGACGACAAAAAGACACTAAAAAAAGACGAAGGACACTAAATGACATGGAAGATGAAGAGAGTACATACCCCGAAAAATCGTTTGAAGTAGAAACATTGATTGTAAAACTCCAAATAATACCCATGCCTTTGGGTTTTAGGTAACCATCGCATTACGCAGACGTCAGAATAATTACAGGAGATCAATTATAATTAACTTAATTGTCAAATTAATAATTAATCAACTTTAGTTAATTATATAGTTTAATTATTACAAATTAGTTACAGGGCAGCTAAGCAAGCTACATTTACCTCATATGAAAAGACATTGCCAGTTGTTTTGATAGCCACTATATGTGAATTCTGTGTAAAATTCTTGATCATCACTGGACACTGATATTCTCCAGACTTGGTCTTCGAAAAATTCAATTTAATCAGGGATTTTCCATCCAGTGGCTAAAAGATAACAATAAAATGAAGCAATTTGAGATTTTACAAGTGGCGCCAATTGAGAGGAGGATGGGTAAGGGGCCCATTTTTCTTCTCAACTTTGAAAAGTTTTTTTTTTGGGGGGGGGGATGTTTTCATTGATAAAAAACAGCCCTAAAAGGGAATTTAACACCCCCAAAAAGTCAAGTGATCTTAATGAAAGCACACCATCAGATTCACAATATCAGAAAACCCTACTGTAGAGGTTTTAAGCTCAAATCTACAAAAATGTGTAATTTTAATTTTTTTTTACAGGAAAAAAGACCACATATGTGTTTTTTTTCCAGGGGTGATTGTACTGAACCAATATTCCAGAAATATCGAGAGAGGGCTCGTTCAAACGGAAATCATAAGTTCTAGTGCCCTTTTTAAGTGACCAAAAGGATTGGAGGGCAGCTAGCCTAACTACCACGCCCCTGTTTTCCCCAAAGACGTCCGATCAGAATTTTGAGATAACCATTTGATTCAGTATAGTTGATAGATACACTTACAATGCCTCTGGGGATGACATGATACCCTACAGCCAACGGGGAAAGGGCTTTAAGTTCTGCAATTTACTCAATATTTCCATACAGTATTTGTAATTGGAAAATATAAAGAAATTTCTCCATGGGGGTATTTTCACAAGGAGAACTTTCTATGGGGGGTGGGGAAGATTCCGGTGTAAATTTCACACGGGTGAGAGAGGGGTCTTATGGCATGATTCAAAAAAGGCCAAAAATTAAATATAAAAACAAGTTTTTACAACTGGAAGTAACGAACAGCATGAAAACTTAAAACGACCAGAAATTATTCCGTATACGAGGGGGCTGCATTGTGCTCATCCCTCACTCTTTATTCTAAAGTTAAAATTTTTGTCTCCATTCTTTAAGAACGACTCCTGAAACACATTTCAAACCCGTTTAAAATTTGAATGAGAAGTATTTAGAAAGAACTTTATGACTTGAGCGCAAAGAGCGAGGGATGGGGAAAGGGTGATGAACTCATCTGAATTCATTAACTAAGGTTTTATTGCTTGAACACCTGATAATATAAAAAAAAATTATTGCAATATATGAGCAACTAAACAACCACAATAAGCTGACAAGGTTGACTGTCCCTGTAAATCATCTACATATAAAAATTAAATGTGTGTCTGTGTGTGTGTCCTGAATGCATTATTGCACTGCTCATCCGAACACAAACAGCTTAAGAAGTTGTTGAGTACACATTTGTAAAGGTTTTAAGTATGCAGTTCCCGATCTCCCGTGGGGTGGGGGAGGAATTTCACATATTTAAACGAACTTGATTTGTATATCTTTTTCCGACTCCTTGCATTTGCAGTCAAAATAAATTAATTGGGTAATTTAAATAAATGTAGGGTAATGGGCAACTTTATTCAGTTTGTAATGCACTCTATCATGGAAAGCATAACGTTTGGAAAAAAAAAATCGATGTTCGTTTTTATTGATTCAGTGCTTTATCGTACCTTTTGATTTATGGACTCGATTTCCCAATGAAGGGGAATTGTTGGGGAAGAGGAAATTCCCACGGGGGAGGGGGTAGTAAGCAGGGGATTTTTCAGGGTGGAGGGAAATTCCTGCGGGTAGAATTTTTACAGACGGGGAGTTTTCAGCAGATGCGAATTTGCCAGAGGGAGAAATTTTCCTTGAATTTCGTTTCTTTTGAGATCACACCAACGCACGACGGGTAAGCGAGCGTAAAATAAAACTGAAAGCTATGGAAAGAAACCTCAGCACAGAGGAGAGATCTTTAGCAATTGCCTATCCCACCTTGAAACATAACATTCCAAACCAGCAATCAGCTCTATGTCATATTGACCATGATGAGCCAGGTCTTTACTTAGCATCTCTGCTTCTGCATCTAATGAGGAAGGGATTTGCAGTTTCATACCTGTCTAGTGAGGTTGCTATGAGGACTCAACCAATATGATCAAGTTAAATCAGATAACATTTCAGGTCATTACATCGGCACCATACTTTGGGTAGGAGCATATTGTATTTTGACATGACTGAATATCTCTAGGACAAACACTGAAAATCTGTCTTGGGCAGAAAGAACATAATATATTGAGGAGAATGAATGTCTATGGTCTCTATGGGCAATTTATTGCATCAGTATAGAAGTGTAGAATAGAGAATTAGTTTTAAATAAGAATTTTTGTCTTTAAGAGAACAACCCTTTGCCCCAATAGGTTCCTCCAGTTGAGCAAAGACTAAATATACAGAAGACTTTCTGCTCTGAACATTCCCACTGCAACATCCGGAATTGTTGATCAGAGATCATATGTCAAATTGATCAACACTTTCCAAACAAACCTAATCAAGACAGCTACAGTTTTATAGCGTGTCTTCAAAGTTCGAAGATTTTGTTTTTGTATTTGTTTATGTTTTACCCCAGAAAGTCTGGCATGATGTCATAGTCTACATGCCAACAAGTCTTGTCATTTACCGACAAAAAGATATCATCTGCGTGGTCAAGATTGCTGATGAATAAATCAGGGCTGACTTTGACCCCCCCCCCCCCAGAAAGTGGACAATGGCCTTTATTATCCAACGGATACAAAATTGAGGAACATATGGTTATGATATATGTGTCTTACCTGAAAAACTTATAAGAAAGAGGGAAGGTGGTTCTCCATCAATTTGAATATAGCATGTTCCAAAATATGAAAAACAGTTAATTAACAAAAACATGTTCTCAAAACATCCCTTGAGTTTGCCTGTCCTGTTTGGCATCAGGGTATCTCAAAAGAATTGTCAGAAATAGAGGCAGTCAAAAAAAGGTGCCTAAAAATTATTTCCAATAAGGGTAAAGTTTCTTATATCTCCCTTCTTTGAGAGCCAATCTGCTCACCCTCAAGGAAAGGAGATTACAATTTTCTTTGCGTTTCGCCTACAACACACTCCATAAATCCCGGAAAAATTACCATTTCCGTAGTCGATTTTCACCTTCAACCTCGCCTCCCTCAAACTGCTTAAACAAACATCAACCTTCTTATCCCAATAAAATTTCTGACTGAAAGATATAGAAAAACTTTCGTCCTGTAAATAGTGAACATATTAAATAAGTGAATATCCCCCTTTTTTTTACCATACAATTGTTTAATTTTTGGCAAACTTTGAACTTTCTTTAGTTTATTTTTTACTAAATTGTCCTTTAGTTTTTTATTTAGTTTATTCCCTTTTAATTTCGCGAGTTTTAATCGTTTCTGGCATTTTTGACAACCGTTTTGACATTTTGATAATTTTTTCTGACTTATGTTTTTTTTTTGCGAGCAAATAAATATTCAAATGGGGATAAGTCCATTTATTAGACAGTGAAAACAGATTAGAGTTCATCCAAAGTTTTGAGCTGTAAATTTCTTCTTCAATATTGCCTAAATGTAAGTTGAATTTCTAATAAAGGTGGCAAAATCTTCTTCGTCTCCTAATTGCAACTAACTAAAAAAAAGAGTTTTTTTTTAACTGAAAGTAAGGAGTGACATTAAAACTTAAAAAGGAAAAGAAATTACTCCGTATATGAAAGAGGCTCCTAAACCCTCCTCAACGCCTCGCTCTTTACGCTAAAGTTTTTTATTGTTTTAAAAAATAAAGTTTTGAGAAAGAGTCAAACTTAAGCGTAAAGAGCGAGGTGTTTTTTTTTTCAGTTAATTTCTGAACGTTTTTGAATTAATGCAGCTTTGATTTTGACTCATCGTACATGAATAATTAAAATGAAATTCGCATATTAATTTTCCTTTTTTTGGCTAATTGGCTTTCTCGAAATTTTGCTCTAACGTAACTTACGAATTAACTTACGTAACGAATTTCTATATTCGTATGTTTTTATTAAGTAAATTGGAGAGTTCGATCCCTAGTCAATACCTCGCTCTTTACACTAAAGTTCAAATTTTGTTCGAATCACCAACCCCTGAATCACAAAGGCCGGTTAATTAGAATAGATAGCTCTTTTGAAAGTACTAAATAAACTTTAGCGCAAAGAGCGAGGTATTGACTAGGGGGCGAACCCTCTCATTTACGTAATAATTTCTGTTCGTTTTAAGTTTTAATGTTGCTCCTTACTTTCAGTTGAAAAAAACTTGTTTTTTTTATTTAATTTATGATCGTTTTTTAAATAATACTGGGAGATCTGGAACCCCCTTCATGGAAATGTCCCTTCCCCCAAGAAAGTATCCTCCATGGAAAGATCCTCCCCCGTAACCCCTACTCCGACCCCCCACTAGAAAAAATTCCTCCTGAAAACGCCTGTATACTTCCCAATAACCAATACTATATGTGAACAATAGGCAAAGTTTATAACTTGCAGCCCTTCCCCTGGGAACTCTGGGGGATTAAGTCATCCTCAAAGACACATTAATTAGATTTTCGACTATGCTGAACAAAACGGCTATCTCAAAATTTTGATTGGGTGACTTCGGGAAAAAAATGACTGTGGGAGGGGGCCAAGTTGCCCTCCAATTTTTTTGGTCGCTTAAAAAGGACACTAGAACTTTTAATTTCCGTTCGAATGAGCCCTATCACGATATTCTAGGACTACTGGATCGATACGATCACCCCTGGGAAAATAGAAAAAACAAAAACATTCGTGATCTTTCTTCTGGCAAAAAATACAAAATTCCACATTTTCGCAGATAGGAGCTTGAAACTTCTATAGTAGGGTTCTCTGATACACTGAATCTGATGGTATGATTTTCATTAAAGTTCTGTGACTTTTAGGGGTTGTTTCCCCCTTTTTTCAAAAATATGGCAAATTTTCTCAGGCGCGTAACTTTTGATGGGTAAGATACTTGATGAAATTTATATATTTGAAATCAGCATAAAAATCTGATTCTTCTGATGTTTCTATTGGTATCAGAATTTTGTTTTATAGAGTTTCGGTTACTATTGAGCCGGGTTGCTCCTTACTTACAGCTCGTTACCACGAACTGTTTGAAAGAAATGTTTTTGAATTTATACTTATATACTATCTGTTTTCACTGTCAACTAATGGACTTATCCCCATTTGAACGTTTATTTGCTGGTTATAGAAAGACAGTGGTCTTGAAAAAGAAAACAACTAATTTAAGGTATTACGTAGAAGATACCTTGTTTTTTGCATGTGATTTTTCACTCTAAAGTGCAAATTCGACCCGGCTAGGCTTGTGATAGCCGTTTTTCAGAAATATAAATCTTATCTTAAATAACCTATGATTACAAGAAAAGAATTAGGAGCTGTAGTTTGTATGAGAAAGAAAATAAATACATTACCTGGCCAGTAACAGGGTTTACTCTAAATTTTTTCAGAAATGGCACTATTTCCATAATCTCAAAAATATTCCCTTCTTGGTCACAAACAGGATTTTCAAATGGCTGTAACGACAATGCACAGTAATCAAATGGCAATCTTTTGAATCCTGCTGCATCTGTCCCAGGCGGTACATATTTCTTTCCACCTAATTCTTTCCATTCTGTTGTTGTTAGATACCTGGGAAATTGAATAGGTTATTAATCATAATTTGAATACTAATACTACTACAACTGATCAAAGGAATTAAACCTCCTGATGGCCATATATTGGTATACTAGCCATATATCAGGAGATTAAAACTTCTTGATGACCATATATTGGCAGACTGCTCAACTCTTCTTTACCTTACTTAATACCTCTGCTTTGGATCACATTCCACAAAATTCTCAAATGTTTAGAAGACGTTTCTAAAACTAACTTAAATTTTTCTAGGTCATACTAGCATTAATCATAAAGAATTGGTCCAAAGAATCCCCAAGCAAAAATATTGAAAACTACAGTAAGCAGTCCGAGTCCGTTGATTTTGAATTGAAGTTATCAAGTATTTTGCAGTAGGTTAGGTTAGGTTTTATTATTTATCTGAGGAAAAAATATATTAGCTTGATAGAAGAATAGCGGCTGAGAAAAAAAGTAACCAGTTTAGTTCAAAATGTGTAGTTTCTGTGCAAAATCTATTTTAACCCTCCTTTTGCATGATGTGTTTATTTTTAGAATAAACTATTACTCTAGTTTTTTTCTTCTATTAATCTTATAAACACAATCTTTTATGCTGATTCTAATTATCTAATCAGAGTTGTTCTAAGAACAAGAATTTGTTCCATAATAGCCTAATTTGTTTTCAAGTCTGCGTCTTAGATTTTTTTTTTGTTAATTTTTTTTTATAAGCACAACTTTTGTTTCTCAAGACCTTTACTTAATTTCCTGGTCCAATTTCGTTTTTAAAACGATCTTAAACAATGAAAAGTGACCACAAAACATAAAACAAGAAGAAAAATATAGCCCTAGGCAATATGTGTAATTGCTAATTTTACTGGTTTGGATAATTTTTACTCTCCAAGAAACAAAAAAACCTTCAACTAAAATTTTAACCAAATTTTATTGTTAGTGTTTTGTTTAGAAAAAGCTATAAATTACACTGCAGCCATTCTTTGTCCTGCTCTTTTTTACCTTATTTCAGCTGTAGATCTGTTTCTACAGGTTTTACTTTTATACAAAGACTGACCAAGGTCATCAAAGATAAGTGCCGTGTGGAGAGGGAAAAGGTGAAGGTAAGGAGGAGTGAGTTAAACTAAATTATCTGAAACAAAAAGTAATTGTGCTTTAGCCTAAGACTAATATTTAATATCTCTCCTTTTCAGATTCTGTTTTGGCGCAACATGGAGGAAAAAACTTTAGTTTCGAGTGATTAATTTAATAAATCATAGAAAAAATATTTTGTTGTAGCTTCAGAATAATATATGGTACACCTCTTTTTAATAATCTCATTTAAGTCAACATGGAGCAGTTTCGAGTATGTTTACAATTTTTTTGGAAGATCTATGGATGACGTCACATCATAAGTGTGGAATCAAAAAGAAATTACAGAAACATTTTTAACAAAATATATAACGTCATGTCCCTTAACAAAATGCACTCGTAAAAGAAGATGACGTCATATTTATAGAAAAGTATATATACAGAAGAAACTTGAAGGCCATTCTAGTTTTTTAAGGTTCACAGAACAGAGAGGTAATAGTTAGATCCAAGTAAAACAACATGGTAACATACTTGTGCTAAGAAAAAAATGTACTAAAAATAAATTGTCAATTACTTATGTTTAAAAAAATCACGCTTTAGCCCAAGACTAATATGTTATGTTTCACTTTTTCAGGTTCTCTTTTGAGTCGACATGGAAGAAAAAATTCAGTTTCACGTCAGTAAGTTATAAATTATTAGAAAAAAATGCTTTAGCATATTACTAATATGTGATATTTGTCTTTTTCAAGTTTCATTTTGAGTCAACATTAAAGAAAATAACTTCAGTTTCACGTAAGTAGGTTATAAAATATTTGAAAAAAAACTTTGCTTTAGAATATAACTAATAATTGAAATATGCGTTTTTCAAGTTTCCTTTTGAGTCGACCCGGAAAAAAAATTCAATTTCACGTAAGTAAGGTACAAACTATTTGATTGAAAACTTTGCTTTAGCATATAACTAATAATTGATATGTCTTTTTCAGGTTCTCTCTTGAGTCAACATAGAAGAAAAAAACTTCAGTTTCACGTCAGTAGGTTATACATTATTAGAAAAAAAACTTTGCTTTAGCATTATAACTAATATCTGATATCTGTCTTTCTCAGGTTATCTTTAGAGTCAACATGGAATAAAAAGCTTCACGATCATGCAAGTTATAACATTTAAAAAAAATATTCTTAAGCATGTTTTATCTACATGATGCGTTCGTGAAATGGGATAACGTCATTTCCAAAGAAAAATATTGCAAAATAATTACAGTGACTCTAACACATGATCCAGTCATAATGTAGGATGACGTCATACAGAAAAGAAGGTTATATTCGTAGTAATTTGCGCGTCACTTTAGTTTTTTGTTATTCATGCAGAGAAATGTACTAGTCGGATAGAAGTACAATATACAAAACCCTTGATAAAGAGTTAAATATTCAAAGGTTAAACAACTCGAGGGTTAAATGCTAAATCCAAAAAAAAGCTTAAAATCAGAAAAGTAGTTTTAGTTAATTACTCGCTTGGTATTGGCAAATTTTGCTTTTAGTAGGACTATATCCTGGAATAAATTTGATTAACACTAAACACATGTGCAGAAGAACTGAAGTTTTGAGTGAATAACTGATATAAATTATTTGAAAAAAGTTTTTTTCTAAAAATGAATAATATTTGATATTTCACTTTTTTAGATTCAATTTGTAGTTGAAACGGTGGAATAAATTTCAGTTTTAAATCAGTATGTTATATGACTTATATTTGATACTTGTCTTTTTCAAATTCCCTTTAGAGTCAACAGGGAAGAAAAAAGCTTCAGTAACATGAAAGTAAGTTATAAATTATTTGAAAAAAATTGTTCTTAAGCATATGAGTAGTATTTAATATTATTTTGAGTCATGTTTTATCTATATGACGCGTTCGTAAAATGGGATAACGTCATTTCCAAAAAAATATCGCAAACAGATGATGTCAGATGGAAAACGAAGGTTATATACGGTAGTAATTTGTGCGTCACTTTAGTTATTTGTTGTTCATGAAGAGAAAGGTAGTAGTCGGATAGAAGAACAACATACAAAACCCTTGCTAAAGAGTTAAATATTCAAAGGTTAAACAACTCAAGGGTTAACTGCTAAACACAAAAAAAAATTACTTAAAATCAGAAAAGTAGTTTTAGTTAATTACTCGCCTAGTATTGGCTAATTTTGCTTTTAGTAGGTCTAAATCCTGGAATAAATTTGATTAATACTAAACACAATAGCTTAATATGCTCTGTTTAGTCGAAATGTGCAGAAGAACTGCAGTTTTGAGTGAATAGCTTATAAATTATTTGCATAACATGACTAATATTTGATATTTCACTTTTTAGATTCAATTTTGAGTTGACATGGTGTAACAAATTTCAGTTTTAAATCAGTAAGTTATATGACTTATATTCGATACTTGTCTTTTTCAGGTTCCCTTTAGAGTCAACAGGGAAAAAAAAGCGTCAGTATCGTATGACTAATATTTAATGTTTGTCTCTTTCAGGTTCCTTTTTAGGTCAACACAGAAGAAAAAAGCTTCAGGATCAGGTAAGTGAGTTATAAGTTATTAAAAAAAAAATTTCTTAAGCAGGTTCCCTTTTGAGTAAATATAGAAGAAAAAACTTCAGCTTCATGTAAGGATCATGTAAATAAGTTAATAATTATTGATAAAAAAATTATTCTTAAGCATATAACTAATCTTCAATATTTGCCTTTTTCAGGTTTCCTTCTGAGTCAACATCAAATGGGAAAAATTTTAGGATCGTGTAACTAAGCTATAAATTATAAAAGAAAATGGTTCTTAAGCATACGATTAATATTTGATATTTTATTAATATTTGAAAAAAATTGCTCTTAAGCAGATGATTAATATTTGTTTTGTTTTTTTAGGTTGCCTTTTTAGTCAACATGGAAGAGAAGAGCTTCTGGATCACGTAAGTAAGTTATAAATTAGTATACAAAAAAGTTTTTAACAATATGACTAATATTTAATATTTGTCTCTTAAAGGTTCCCTTTTGAGTCAACATCGAAGAAAAAAGCTTCATAATCATGTAAGTAAGTTATAAATAATTCGAAAACGATTGTTCTTAAGCATATGACTAATACTTAATATTTGTCTCTTTCAGGTTCCATTTTGATTCAACACTGAAGAAAAAAGCTTCAGGATCGTGTAAGTAAGTTATAAATTATTTGAAAAAAAAATTTCTTAAGCATATGACTAATATTTAATATTTGTCTCTTTCAGGATCCCTTTTGAGTCAACATCGAAGAACAAAGCTTCAGGATCATGTAAGTAAGTTATAAATTATTTGAAAACAATTGTTCTTAACAAAACAATAATATTTAATATTTCTCTCTTTCAGATTCTCTTTTGTAGTCAACATGGAAGAAAAAAAGCTTCAGGATCATGTTAGTAAGTTAAACATTATTAAAATTATCCTTAAACATATGATTAATATTTGATATTTGTCTTTTTCAGTTTTCCGTTAGAAACAACACGGAAGGAAAAATTATTTCAATAAATTGTTCTTAAGCATATGACTAATATTTAATATTTGTCACATTCAGGTTCCCTTTTGAGCCAACAGGGAAGCAAAAAGCTTCAGGATCGTGTAAGTATGTTATGAATTTTTTGAAAAAAACGTTTTTAAGCAAACGACTAATATTTAATATTCGTCTCTTTCAGATTTCTTTTTGAGTCGACATCGAATGAAAAAAGCTTCAGGATCTTGATAGTTAGTTATAAAGTTTCTGAAAACATTGTTCTCAAATATATGACTAATATTTAAGATTCATCTCTTTCACCTTCCCTTTTGAGCCAGCACGGAAGAAAAAAGCTTCAGGATCATGTAAGTAAGTTAAAAATATTTTGACAAAAATTATTTTTAACCATATGACTTTTATTTAATATTCGTATCTTTCAGGTTCCTTTTTGAGTCAACAGGGAAGAAAAACGCTTCAGGATCATGTAAGTTATAAATTATTTGTAAACCAATATTTTCCTTAAGCATATGACTAATATTTAATATTTTTCTTTTTCAGGTTTCCTTTTGAGTCAACATCGAATGCTTTCAGGTTCCATATTGAGTCAACACGGAAGAAAAAAGCTTCAGGATCATGTAAATAAGCTATAAATTTTTAAAAAAAATGTTTTTATGCATATGACTAATATTTAAGCTAATATTTGTCTGTTTCAGGTTCCTTGTTGGTTCAACACGGAAGAAAAAAGGTTCAGGATCATGTAAGGAAGCTGTAGATTATTTATAAAATTTTCTTAATCATATGACTAATATTTAATATTCGTCTCTTTCAGGTTCCCTTTTGAGTCAACATGGAAGAAAAAAGCTCCAGGATCATGTAATAGGTTATAAATTTTTTGAAAAAAAAACTTTATAAGCATATGACTAATATTTAAAATTTCTCAATTTCAGGTTTCCATTTGAATCGACATCGAATGAAAAAAATCTTAAGGATCATGTATGTAAGTTATAAATTATTTTACAAAAATTATTCTTAAGCATACGATTAATACTTGGCATTTGTCTTTTTCAGCTTCCCGTTAGAGACAACACAGAAGGAAAAAGATTCAGGATCACGTTAGTAAGTTAAAAATTATTTTAAAAAATTGTTCTTAAGCATGTAACTCATATTTTATACGTCTTTTTCAGGTTCCCTTTTGAGCAAACATGAAAGAGAAAAGCTTCAAGATTATGTAAGTAAGTTATAAATTATTTTAAAATAATTTTTCTTAAGGATATGACTAATATTTAATATTTGTCTCATTCAGGTTCCCTTTGGAGTCAACCCGGAACGAAAAAACTTCGGGATTATGTAAGTAAGTTATAAATTTTCTAAAACAATTTTTCTTAAGGATATGACTCATATTTAATATTTGTCTTATTCAGGTTCCCTTGGAGTCAACCCGGAACAAAAAAGCTTTAGGATCATGTACTACTACTACTACTAACAACTCATCGCAGCACCAAGCCGCCTGAGGCCAACACAGCTACGCACACTCCTCCTCCACCCCAATCTATTCAAAGCCTCCCTTTTTACACCCGCCCACGAAGTTCCCATTTCCTTTAAATCTTTCTTTATGACGTCCTCCCACCCCAGACGGGGACGACCTGCTTTCCGTTTAGCCCTAGATGGTTGGCCGTATCGAATGATAAAAAGCTTAAGGATCATGCAAGTAAGTTATAAATTATTTTACAAAAATTATTCTTAAGCATACGATTAATATTTGATATTTGTCTTTTTCAGTTTCCTGTTAGAGACAATACAGACGGAAAAAGCTTCAGGATCATGTTAGTATGTTAAAAATTATATAAAAAAAATTGTTCCTAAGCATATAACTAATATTTTATACTTGTCTTTATCAGGTTCCCTTTAGATTCAACCTAGAAGAAAAAAGCTTCAGATTCATATAAGTAAGTTATAAATTATTTTAAAAAAAATGTTCTTAAGCATATGACCAATATTTAATATTTGTCAATTTTAGGTTTCCTTTTGAGTCGACATCGAATGATAAAAAGCTTAAGAATCATGTAAGTAAGTTATAAATTATTTTACAAAAATTATTCTTAAGCATACGATTAATATTTGATATTTGTCTTTTTCAGTTTCCTGTTAGAAACGACACAGAAGAAAAAAGCTTCAGAATCATGTTAGTAAGTTAGAAAATATTTTAAAAATTGTTCTTAAGCATATAACTAATATTTTATACTTGTCTTTATCAGGTTCCCTTTAGATTCAACATAGAAGAAAAAAGCTTCAAGATCATACAAGTAAGTTACAAAATATTTGAAAAAAATTGTTCTTAAGCATATGAGTAACCTTAAATATTATATGAGTCATGTTTTATCTATTTGATGCGTCTGTAAAATTGGATGACCTCATTTCCGAAGAAAAATATCGCAAACGGATGACGTCATACTGAAAAGAAAGGTTATATACGGCAGTAATTCGTGCGTCACTCTAGTTTCTTGTTGTTCATGAAAAGAAAGATAGTAGTCAGATATAAGTACAACACAAAAAACCCTTGCTAAAGAGTTAAATATTCAAAGGTTAAACCACTCAAAGGTTAAATGCTAAATAAAAAAAAATATTGCTTAGAACAAGAAAAGCAGTTTTAGTTAATTACTTTATTCTGAACAGGGAAGGAAAAGCTTCAGCATCAAGTAAGTAAGTTCTAATATTTAACTTTCGTCTTTTTCAGATTCCATTTTGAGTCAACACAGAAGAAAAAAGCTTCAGGATCATACAAGTAAGTTATAAATTATTTGAAAAAAATTGTTCTTAAGCATATGAGTAACATTAAATATTATATGAGTCATGATTTATCTATTTGATGCGTCCGTAAAATTGGATGACGTCATTTCCGAAGAAAAATATCGCAAACGGATGACGTTAAAGAAAGGTTATATACGGCAGTAATTCGTGCCTCACTCTGGTTTTTTGTTGTTCATGAAAAGAAAGATACTAGTCAGATATAAGTACAACAAAAAAACCCTTGCTAAAGAGTTATATATTCAAAGGTTAAACCACTCAAGGGTTAAATGCAAAATAAAAAAATTATTGCTTAGAAGAAGAAAAGCAGTTTTAGTTAATTACTTTATAATGAACAGGAAAAGCTTCAGCATCAAGTAAGTAAGTTCTAATATTTAACTTTCGTCTTTTTCAGATTCCATTTTGAGTCAACACGGAAGAAAAATGATTCAGGGTCATTGTAACATAAGGAAGTTACAAATTATTTTAAAAAAAATATTCTGAAGCATATGACTAATATTCTTAAGCATATGACTAATAATTAATATTTGTCTCTTTCAGGTTCCTTATTGAGTCAACACGGAAGAAAAAAGCTTCAGGATCATGTAAATAAGCTATAAATTTTTGAAAAAAAAATGTTTTTATGCATATGACTAATATTCGTCTGTTTCAGGTTCCTTTTTGATTCAACACGGAAGAAAAAAGCTTCAGGGTCATGTAAATTATAAATTATTTGAACACAAATATTGTCCTTAAGCATATGACTAATATTTAATATTTGTCTTTTTCAGGTTGCCTTTTGAGTCAACACGGAAGAAAAAAGGTTCAGGATCCTGTAAGTAATCTGTAGATTATTTAAAAAATGTTCTTAATCATATGACTAATATTTAATATTCGTCTCTTTCAGGTTCCCTTTTGAGTCAACAAAGAAGAAAAAAGCTTCAGGATCATGTAAGCAAGTTATAAATTTTTTGAAAAAAAAATTATAAGCATATGACTAATATTTAATATTTGTCAATTTCAGGTTTCCTTTGGAGTCGACATCGAATGAAAAAAAGCTTAAGGATCATGTTTGTAAGTTATAAATTATTTTACGAAAATTATTCTTAAGCATACGATTAATATTTGATATTTGTCTTTTTCAGCTTCCCATTAGAGACAACACAGAAGAAAAAAGATTCAGGATCATGTTAGTAAGTTAAAAATTATTTTAAAAACTTGTTCTTAAGCATGTAAATAATATTTTATACTTGTCCTTTTCAGGTTCCCTTTTGAGTCAACATGAAAGAGAAAAGCTTCAAAATTATGTAAGTAAGTTATAAATTATTTTAAAACAATTTTTCTTAAGGATATGACCAATATTTAATATTTGTCTCATTCAGGTTCCCTTCGGAGTCAACCCGGGACGAAAAAGCTTCAGGATCATGTAAGTAAGTTATAAATTATTTGAAAAAAATTGTTCTTGAGCATATGACTAATATTTAATATTTGTCAATTTCAGATTTTCTTTTGAGTCGACATCGAATAATAAAAAGCTTAAGAATCGTGTAAGTTATAAATTATTTTACAAAAATTATTCTTAAGCATACGATTAATATTTTATATTTGTCTTTTTCAGTTTCCGGTTAGGAACGACACAGAAGAAAAAAGCTTCAGAATCATGTTAGTAAGTTAGAAATTGTTTTAAAAATTGTTCTTAAGCACATAACTAATATTTTATACTTGTCTTTATCAGGTTCCCTTTAGATTCAACATAGAAGAAAAAAGCTTCAGGATCATATAAGTAAGTTATAAATTATTTAAAAAAAAATATTCTCAAGCATATGACTAATATTTAGTATTTGTCTTTTTCAGGTTTCCTTTTGAGTCAACATCGAAGAAAAAAGCTTCAGGATCATGTAAGTAAGTTATAAATTATTGTTAGTAACTTATTAGTAAGTTATAAATGTTTTTCTATTGAAATTTTTAAAAATATTCTAATGTTTTTCTCTTTCAGGTTCCCTTTTTAGTCAACACGGAAGAAAAAAGCTTCAGAATCAAGTAAGTAAGTTATAAATTATTTGAAAACAATTGTTCTTAAGCATATGACTAATATTTTATATTTTTCTCTTTCAGGTTCCCTTTTGAGTCAAAACAGAAGAAAAAACTCAAGGATCATGTAAGTAAGTTATAAATTATTTGAAAAAAATTGTTCTTAAGCATATGACTAATATTTAATATTTGTCTCTTTCACGTTCCCTTTTGAGTCAACACGGAAGAATAAAGCTCAAGGATCATGTAAGTAAGTTATAAATTATTTGAAAACATTTGTTCTTAAGCATATGACTAATATTTAATTTTTGTATCTTTCAGGTTCCCTTTTCAGTCAACACAGAAGAAAAAAGCTTCAGGATCAGGTAATTGAGTTATAAATTATTTGAAAACAGTTGTTCTTAAGCATATGACTAATGTTTGTCTCTTTCAGGTTCCTTTTTGAGTCAACACAGAAGAAAAAAGCTTCAGGATTGTGTAAGTAAATCATAAAGTATTTGAAAAATTGTTCTTAAGCATGTGACTAATATTTAATGTTTGTCTCTTTCAGGTTCCTTTTTGAGTCAAGACAGAAGAATAAAAGTTTCAGGATCATGTAAATAAGTTATAAATAATTAAAAAAAAATTCTTGAGCATGTGACTAACATTTAAAGTTTGTCTCTTTAGGTTCCTTTTTGAGTTAACACAGAATAAAAGAGCTTGGGGATCATGTACCGTAAGTAAGTTATAAAGTATTTGAAAACAATTGTTATTGAGCATACGACTAACATTTAATATTATTATACAGAAAAGAAAGGTTATATACGATAGTAATTTGCGCGTCACTTCAATTTTTTTTGTTGTTCATGAAGAATAAGGTACTCTTCATGAACAGTAGCCTACAGTATAGAAGTAGACATACAAAAGATAGAAGCTAAAAGTATAACATACAAAACCCTTGCTAAAGAGTTAAATATTCAAAGGTTAAATGCTAAATGCAAAAAAAAAATATTGCTTCGAACAAGAAAAGTAGTTTTAGTTAATTACTCGCATGGTATTGGCTAATTTTGCTTTTCGTAGGACTAAATCCTGGAATTATTTGATTAATACTAAATAAATTGAATTAAGAGGCTCTCTTTTTAGTCGAAATGTGCAGAATGCAGTTTCGAGTGAATAACTTTTCCAAAAATGTCTAATATTTAATATTTCATTTTTTAAGATTCAATTTTGAATGGCTCAATCGTAGCCTAACCGAAACTCTATAAAACGAAATTTGGATACCAATAGTTATATCAAAATAATTGGATTTTTATGCTGATTTCAAATATATAAGTTTTATTAAGTTTCGTAATATCCATCAAAGGTTACGAGCCTGAGAAAATTTGCTTGATGTGCGAAAAAAGGGGGAAAGACCCCCTAAAATTCATATAATCTTAATGAAAATCAAACCATCATATTCAACGTATCAGAGAACCCTACTGTAAAGGATTCAAGCTCCTATCTGCAAAAATGTGGAATTTTGTACTTTTTGCCAGAAGAAAGATCACAGATGCATGTTTATTTGTCAGTTTTGTCCTTTTTGTTTGTTTTCCCCAGGGGTGATCGTATCGACCCAACGGGCCTAGAAAATCGAGAACGGAAACTAAAAGTTCTAGTGCCCTTTTTAAGTGACCAAAAATTTGGAGGACAACTAGGCCCCCTCCCACGCCACTTTTTTCCAAAATCGTCCGATCAAAATTCTCAGATTGCTATTTTGTTCAGCATAGTTGAAAGGCCTAATAACTATGTCTTTGGAGATAACATGACCCCCACAGCCCCTGGGGAAAAGTTTTTAAGTTATAAAATTATCCAATCTTTTACGCATAATATTTGTTTACTATTAATATTTTGGGTAGTATGCACACATTTTTTGGGTGGGGAGGGAAGGACAAATTTTTTGCTGGGGGGACTTTGCACGGGGAGAGTTTTCCAAGGGCGCAAACTTTTCAGGGGAAATTCTATACTAGATGAATTTGCCAGAAATCCTATACGAAGTTTCCTTATGTGTCTTGCTTTCTCTTTACTGACTCAATTTTACGCGTGGAAATGTTAAGGGTAATTGTCCAGGGTAAATTTTCACCAGGATTGAATTGTCCAGAGGATATTTCCGTGGGGAGGGGGATTTTTCCGTCGAGGTGGAGCTATATGTCTTGGCGTTATTCAGAAGAACGATCACAAATTATATAAAAAAAATTTTTAACTGAAAGTAAGGAGCAATATTAAAACTTAGAACGAACAGAAATTATTACATATAAATTACTTGAAAACCTTGCTATTTACGCTAAAGTTTAAATTTTGCCCAAATTCTTTAAAAGCGACTCCTGAAACACAAGGGTCGTTTGATTAGAACTAAAAGGAATTTTTTTAAAAATGCCGAAAAACTTTAGCGTGAAGAGCAGGGTGTTGAGGAAGAGGAGCCTCCCCCCCCCCCTAATATACGTAACAATTTCTGTTCGATTTAAGTTTTAATATTGCTCCTTACTTTCAGTTGAAAAAACTTGTTTTTTTTATATAATTCCAGTTTTAAATCAGTAACTATATATGACTTATATTTGATACTTGTCATTTCAAGGTTCCCATTAGAGTCAACACGGAAGAAAAAAGCTTCAGTATCA
>JAQQPU010010217.1:0-22870 GCA_029168905.1 Artemia sp. Kazakhstan ARC1039 | reverse complement strand
CCCCCCCCCCCGAAACAGTTTCTTACAGATGGTTCCAGGAGAAAAAATTCTTAGCACACTTTCATTTGAAAAGATCCGTTTTTAAAATAATGCCGGGAATCCCCTCCTCCTTGGAAGTTTTCCCGCAAATAACCCGCCCCCGCAGTAGAAATTTGCTTCCGTGGAAAATTCCCTCTGAAGAATTTTTCCTGTGAAAATTCCCCCTTCCTATGGAAAGATACTCTAGACAACTCCAACCCGGTAAAATTTCCCCTAGAAAGTTCACCCCGTTGCAAATTCTCCCTGTGGAAAATCTCTCAAGCAGAAAATTCAAATCGCCACTCCACCCAGATAATGTATACATACTTCCAAATAACAAATACTATACATAAACAATGGGAAAAATTGATAACTTACAAGACCTTTCCCCAGGGACTGTGGGGGGTCATGTTATCTCTAAAGGCATATTTATCGGGCCTTTCAGCTATGCTGAACAAAATGGTTATCTCAAAATTTTGATTGGACAGCTTCGAGGGAAAAGGGGGGTGGGAGGGGGGCTAGTTTCCCTCCAATCTTTTTGGTCACTTAGAAAGGGGACCAGAGCTTTTAATTTCCTTTCAAACAAGCCCTTTCCCGATATTCTAGGACTATTGTTTTGATGCCACCACCCCTGAGGAAAACAAACAAATAAACACACATCCATGATCTTTCTTTCACTAAAATATACAAAATTCCACATTTGCAGATGGGAGCTTCAAACTTTTGCAATAGGGTTCTTGGATTTGCTGAATATGGTGATGCGATTTTCATTAAGATCCCTTGACTTTTAGGGGATGCCCCCCTTTTTTTCAAAAAAATCAGGCAAATTTTCGCAGGCAAATAGCTCACTAAACTATTTAGGTAAACTAGATAGGTAACACTAAACTTAATACATCTTATATATTTGGAATCAGCATAACAAGCTGATTCTTTTGATGTATCTATTTATACCAAAATTCTATTTTTTAGAGTTTTGGTTACTACTGAGCTGTGTTGCTCCTTACTTAGAGTTTGGTACCATGAACTGTTTGATCCATGATAGTTGTTGAATACACAAAAAATAGAAATTATTTACATATCCAAAAGGTTTAGCCCATCTCAGCACAGGAAGCAACTAAATTTTCAGAGAAAAAAAATACCAAAACTATATCCCTTTATCTAGAGGGGTCATCTAGAGGATTTGCTATAGCCTTCCATACTAATAGACTGGTAAAAATAAAAAATACATGTGGGATTATGTGTATCTTAACTGATAGTCAAGTATGTCTCAAGGCTTTTGAGAACAGATTGGAGTCATGGAACTTACAAAAATCGGACCCAAATCTTTCATTTTTTGGCAAAATGGGACGCAAAACTTTTTTCTTTTTAGGGCTAAGGTGTTCCAAAGCATAAAAAAATTGGTTCGCCTGAAAACAGGGACTAAAAAATTTCTTCTTACAATTGCCTTGAAACTTCCAGCTGCAAGTCCCTGGGCTAAAGCGACTTCAATGCACAACAAATTGGGTTGAGGCATGGGCCCAGAAGTTATTTTTTCCAATTGACTTAAAACTTATACCATAAAAATGGAGCTATAATACAAAAATAAAAAATAATGATTTGTTATCAAAACTTGAGATCCAAGGAACAATAACTAAGAGTTTCAAGCTAATTGAGAAATATTGTATTCAGTTCTATTTCTAGGGGACTGGTGTCCCCAGTCAAAAGTAGGGTCTGAACAATATATATCAACCAGCTGATATTTTTGGGTGCCAGATTTACTCAGGAATTTTTGCTTTGTCCAGTCCTTGGGGGTGGAGCCACCAGCCAAGTCTAACCATAGTGGAGAGAGCAACAGAGGTGAGTCAAATGAAGTCAAAGTGTATTTGTTGTCAATACACACCTGGTGCAGCAATGTCCAAAATGTATGGTGAGTTCAAAAACTTACAACCAGAGAAGCTGTTCTTGCTTGTCACCTGGATTCCAGATATAAGCACTGACCCCTAAATCAGGAGGCACTCAGTAATGCAAAATAGCAGCTAAAAGAAGAAACACAGAGGCATACATTGGAAGAAACGAAATGAGCAACTGCAACAGAAGAGGAGGAAGACCCAAAACAAAGGAGAGTAAGCACAGGAAGTTTGATTGACTGCATGTTTGATAACATGCTTGCAACTTCAACAAGTGAGGGAAGAAGAGGCAGCAGATAATATTGATCAGGAACTGGAAAGGTACATGAGTGAGACTGTTATTGAAAGGAAAAAAAGCTGTCTGTCACAGTGGTAGCAAAATAACAGCAGTTGTTACAAAAGTCTGGCACAACTTACCTTAAATTGCAACTAGGAGCAAACTAAGGATTTCTCCTTGTAGAGTTCCGGAATGATGACTAGTTGTATGCAAGGTTCACTGGTGACCAGGTGCTGTTCCATCTTCAGTAGCATCCCAATTGAGTTAAGACTCTCTGGAGGACCACTTAGCATCTAACCTTCATTTAAAAACATCAACGGATTCAGCAGTAACTGTTTCATTAGATAGTTTGTTTGAGTTATTGACAATAAGTGTTGAGAAGAATTGAGTACAGACACTAGAAATTGTAGACTGCTTGACAAGTTTCAGGTGATCACCTCTAGTTCTTGAATTGGTAACAACAGTAGGGAATAATGCTGGTAGAATATTAGCCCTCAATAACTTAAAGGCTAAAATGGCATCCCCTCTATTTCTCCTGTAAACAAGTGTAGGGAGATTCAGCTTTGATAGTCTTACAGGGTAGGAAAGCTCTTGCATGCCAGATATCACTTTAGTAGCACGTCTCTGCACATCTTCAAGAACTTTTAGACTTTTTTAAAATATGGAAAGGCAAGAGACATCCCAACCTTAAGCTTAGGACGCAAAAGTCTCATAAAGAAGACTGATGACTTTAGGGGAACAGGAGGAAGTGGTACGCTTAATCAGTCCCAATGTCAAACTAGCCCCAGCAGCACACCTCTTAGCATGAGTGCTGACTTTTAATTCATTATCAATGGTGACACCAACATCTTACTCATTATTTACAGAAGAGACTGGGTGAAAAGAAGAAAAAATAAGAGCAGCAAGGATTCAGTTTGGCAAAGTGAATGATATGGCACTTGGCAACATTGAGTTCAAGAAGCCAGGCATCAGCCCATTGACTCAGCAGTTGAAGATTATTTTGTAGCAGGGCATGATCTTCAGAGGACAAAGCTGGTCCAAGAAGCTTCAGGTCATCTGCATAAAGAGTTGATTTACTGCTCATAATAGAAGGAGCATCACTGATGAAGATATTAAATAGTGTAGGATCCAAGACACTTCCCTGAGGAACTCCCCTCAGAACACGCGTTGAGGTACTAAGAATACAATTACCAGAGTCATCAAATAAATGAACATATTGATTACACAAATAAAGAAAATCAAGGATCCAGACAAGGGATTTCTCTTCGAGCTTTACTACGCGTTGAAGCAAAAGAGATTTCAGGCACAGTTGGAAACAGATATGATGACAAACAAATGGAGAAAATACTGAAAAAATGTGCTTTCAGCATTACAACTTGCCCCATTTGGACTGGGCTTATTAATCACTTTCCAGACCAGAACTTTATTTGGTTTAATTGTTTTTCTAAAATTTTTCTAAATAAATCTTTTTTGTATTATTTGGAATCCACAGTGAATTATTGAGACTGTTCTTTTGTGTGCAATAGACCAAAGAGAAACATGCAAGTATGTATTGGTATCAGTATTGGACCCCAAAAATACATATTGGTCAGGCCCTAGCCTAAAGTTTGTTTCCAAATTTGGGTCCCCTTTGATGAACAAACTACAAATTTAGGTAACAAGCAGCTCAGAAAAAAAAATTGCCCTTTTTCGGGCCAACCCTTTTATTTTATTTTTGCACTTGGGTCACATTTGCCCGGTTTTTGATGATGTAAGTTGCAAGTCAATAGGAAAAAGAAAAATTTGGCCATAGCTCCAAATAATTTTTTTTTCCACAAAAGGTTCCCCAAGGCCCAGTGACTAATCATTGTAATATGAAAGTAATTCAAGAAAAAAGTTGTTTGGTACTCTTTTAGGTTCAAATTTCAGGAGGATCAGCAGACAATGTAGATCAGGAGACTAACAGTGTGATTGAATATACATTACCCATCTGATGCTACCTTTGAGAAGAACCTAACAAATAGTTTGGACAATTATTTCAGGATTTTAAAAATGTCAGGTATGATCTTCAAGTATGATAGCAACAACATATGATACATAAGTTACTACATATATCTAATACATAGTAAGAAAATACATAAGTTAATATAGGACTAATTATAAAAAAAATTGGTAAACATATAAAGATTGCATAACTGATATAGGGACAAGGTGAACACACTACTTAATTCCTTTTGGTAAAATTCTAGTTTTGGGAATCTTTGCTATCTTGGAAAGTAGTTGAGCTGGATGAATGGAACTATCAGGAACGCATCCATAGTAGTAATGACCTCCTGGAAAGGCATGTTGAACCACCTAGTTCTTCTCCTTCTTTCTCCAAAGGGCACTCACCTTTGATCACCTTTTAATATCTTTGTATTGTAAAAGTGTAACCTTGCAAAATAGATCTTTTGTTCAAATGACCTTACCTTAGATCCTCCTGTGCCTTCAGAGGCACTTAGGGAATCCAAGAAGAGTTGCCAGTCATCTCTCATTGTTGTGGCCACGCAGAAATCTTTCCATTTGGGTTGGATTCAGGCATTGAGATTTGTGAGGTCAGCTTGATAGCTATGTTGTAGGGTGCATTCGGGACATCCTCCTCTTCTGGTACGATGTGGCAGCCACTTATCAAACTTAATATCAGACTAGATTCCATGTTCATTGCACGTCCAGAGAATATAACCAATGATGAGGATAAATAGCAGTGGTGATAGCACACAACCTTGTTTCACTCCTGTCATGATGCAAAAGCAACAGGTACTCCCATCACTTGTTTTCATGCAGCATTCTGTGTCTTTGAAGAAGGCTTCAATGATTTGGATGAGTTTATCAGAAATACTGTAATATTGGAGAACCTTCTAAAGAGTTTGGCAATCTGCCAAATTGAAAGCTTTCTTGAAATCTGTGAAGACCAAGTACAGCTTACTGCACCATTCATTTGCTGCTTCTAGCAACATTCTAAGAATAAATACAAGATTGGTGCATGATGGGTTTGGCTGGGATCCATGCTGCTCCTCCTGAAGATGTTTGTTCAATGCTAGTTGGATTCTGTTAAGGAGTATAGTTGTCAATAGTTTGCTAGGCATTGATACAAGGCTGATACCTCTCCAGATTTTGCAATGTTGCCTTTTTTGAATATTTTGATGGGTGCTTTTTGTCTAATCCTTGTGAATTTCTTCTGTTCTCTAAATTATAGAGAAAAACATGGTTCACACAGTTATGCATGCAGCTACTGCACATTTAATCATTTGAGCTGCAATCTGGTCTTCCCCAGGAGGCTTTCAAGACTTCAGCTTCTTAGCTGCCTTTAGTATGTCCTCACCAGAGAGTGCTTTGATATCAAAGGCTAGATTTAGAAATGGTGTGTCTGGTATAACTGCCGGATCAGCAGATGATGGTCTGTTTAATAACTTGTCAAAATGCATTGCTCAGGGCTTGTTCACTTTATCATGGTTAGTAAGAAGTCATCCAGACTCATCTTTGACAGGTCCATCAGTCTTTGGACATTTTCCAACTATCTCATTGGTGATTTTGTACACTGACCAAGAGTCTTCCCATCTAGCAGCCTCTTCAGCCTTCTGAGCTTTCTGTTCAAGGCTACAATGTTTATCAGCACATACCCTCTTCTTTATAGCCTTATCAAGCATAGCATACCCTAGTTCTAGAGGGTGGCTTGCATCAGGAGGAAAGAGCTCAAATGAGGCACAAGAAAAGTGTTTAGAGGCTTATACCTTTGCTTAGTCCTGATTTGTAAGATTTTGAAGATTTATAAATCTATTTCTTAAATTTAGGGCAAAAAAACCCCTTGATATAGCTTAAAACTCTAATATTGAGTTGAGTTGATTTGAGGTCACCTCACGTCTTCAAGGACCCTGTGACCACATTTCATGTTATTTCTCTTTTCAATGTGCAGTAAACTTCCAGCTGCTGCAAATTAAAAGATGGCACTGTATACAATTTTATAGATAGGCACTACTCATTTCCAAGTTCATCAGTCATGGACAAAAATTCCAATATGAGATTAATTATTGTTAATGAATGTTCACTATTTCATGTAGCATGATTTATCTGCAATGGTAAACCATACAATGCAAAAAAGTCCATAATCTTTTTCCTATAGTTTACATATGATGGACAATCAAACGTCAAATGGAGACAATGCGATCGTCAAATGGAGATGCAGAGTCATTGGAGGCGAGGTAAAGACTCCTACAAAGAGCAACGGCAAATATGAAGTAGAATAACCAAAGCCAAACAAATGCAACCATCCTTCAAGCCTAACAAAAAAGCTACTAAAGTAAAAACACTAAAGATACTATATTTAAATGCTGATTCACTACCAAACAAATTATCAGAATTAAAAGTAGAAATTGCAGCAAAGAACCCAGACATAGCAGCAGTGGTCGAAGCTAAGCCTAAACATTGTTGATATCTCCCAACTTTACCAGAGTTGGCCATCAACAGCTACAAAAGCCACACCTTGAACATAGATCAAGAAGAAGGTTGGGGAATTATTTGCTACGTCTTAGATAATTTATCAGTCCAGAAAGTATCATCAACAACAAATGGACAGGAAATCATTTGGCTTCAGATATCAAACACAAACCAAGCAACTCTAAATTTGGCTGTAGTATATAGAAGTCCAAATAGTACAGCTGTGAATGACCAAGTACTCTTTAAAGATATTCACGCTATATGTCAAAGGTTAACAGAACTAACTCTCATCATTGGAAATTTCTTTTGCCCTAGCATAGATTGGGACCTTCCACACCTCCTAGAGCATAGCGGGTCACCCTCACAGAGGGAATTTCTGAAGATAGTGAATGATAATTACCTAGAACAGCTTATTAAAAAACCAACAAGAATCCGAGGAAGTGACAAGCCAACACTAGTGGACCTAGTCCTATGCAGTAATATGGAACTAATAAAAGAACTTACTATAGGTCCTCCTGTTGGAAAATCGACCACGCTACAATTTAGGCTGTCTTTGGTCAAGCTGTCTTTGCTGATTCTGCTTGTTGCTGTATTATATAGCAATAATCAGTCATTTCTTGTTATCTTTTGTATTATATTAGCAATTTGGCTAATTTCATTTGGTGTGTCTGGTCTGGTGTGTCTAATTTCATTTGGTGTGTATGGCTTCTTTTGCTAGTTTGTCTACAGCCTCATTACTGAGGATCCCAGAATGGCCAGGGAACCATTTTAAAGATATTGACCAGCTACTATTCAATGAAACAAGCAACATAGAGTAACATTTATGAATTACAATACTTTTATTCTTTTTTAGATGAAATTTTAGAATTGCTGTTAGAACACTCTTAGAGTCACAAAATATTACATACAGTTCATGCTTTTGGCAGTAATTTCTGATCACATAGACGGCAATTTGAATTGCAATGCCTGAAAAATTGAAGAGAGAGGGGGGGGGGAGATACTTTTTACCTATTTGCAAACTAGGTATTAAACATGCCAAATCGACTCCCTGGTTGTCTTTTGAACCATCAGTGAACACCTGGATATGATACTTATAAGGGATTCTGTAAGTCTCTTAAATAAAGGAAGTACATGTGGTATTATGATTGCAGGGAATTCAGTGCTTCCTGATAAATGATTTCAGTGTCCAAGGGGGGATTTGTATCACCGGAGAACCTTCAATACCATTGTTAGGTTCAGTCTAAAATCTTTGTTTTCCTGGCTCCAAAGGCAATCTGAAGTGCTGAATTTTGGATTGTGTCAAGTTTTTTTCAGAGAACTAATCCCTGACAGACCATATTTCTGCAAAGCCATATTCAATTTTTGGATGAACATATTTGCAGTCACAAGGAAAGGAGCTTATACTCCATGTTTGGGTCTGGTAAGCATATTCATCACATTCAGTCTGTTTTGGCACAATCTGCTTAATCATTAACATGATTTATCCAAGATAACTTAGGATCAATTTTGAGGCCAATAAATTTAGTCTCTTCTACAAATTTAATTTGATGCCCTTCAAGGAGCAATGTTGGCTTTGTGACAAGTTTTTTATTTGTGATTAACACGGCTACTGCTTTTTCCAAGGAAAATTCAATGTCAGCATTGCAGACCCAGGTTTCCAGAGCTCAAAGTGAACTTCGTAAATCATCTTCATCCTGTGGTCCATAAAGCTATATCATCAGCAAAGACACATGGGTGAGTAGATCCATCATCTATGGGTATGTCAATGACACTATAATTAAATAAATTGGGACCCAATGCAGAGCCTTGGGGAACTGATCTCTTAGGTGTTATTTGGTCAACTGTAGTGTCTTTTCCAACTTTGACCTTGATATTACGTATGGTTAAGAAACTATAAATTAATGTAAGTATCCTTCCCTTAAATTTGGCTTCTATAAGGTTATTAAGAATTTTCAGTACTAGTGCATTAAACGTACTCTTTTATCTACTGTATATAGAATGTCAAACTGAAAATGCTACAGACAGCAGGACAGATACCTGCCAGACTGGTTATTTCAATAGACCACTATTAAGAATTGGAATGCATAGAGCAGTTTTCATTGCGCTTATGATATTTAAACTGTTGTTTTTGTTTTTTTTTTGGGGGGGAGGTACCTAGGTTAGGTTGCGTATTTAATATGTGGTATGCTTTACACCCCACATCCCACCCCACCAATGTGCGAATATATACCCCAAATTTTGTTTATTTTAGTTCATTAGCATTTACCAAACTTGACTTCTTTAGTAGTATATAAAAGAGTACGTTTAATGCACCAGTACTGAATTTTCCTATGAACAATGGCACCCTTCAGATCTAAGAATACTGCAACCATAATCAATTTGTTCTGGAGGCAGTGCAGTGCAGTTTTTTGAAACATTACCAAGTTTTCAGTTGTGCTATGATGTTTGACAAATCCACATTGAAGATCATTTAAATTCCTTTTCTCTGTTGTGATGTAATTTATTCTATTTTTTATAAGTCTCTCAGAAACTTTACCAATAACTGGCAACAGGGTAATAAATCTATAGCTATTTAAACTGGTTAGGTCCTTGCCGTACTTGGGTAGCATAACTGCAACACCTTCTTTCCATATTTCTGGAAATTCATTATGGAGCCATTGATCATTTATGATGTCTAAAAGAGTTGTTACCCAAGTCTCATATAGATTTTTAATGAAATAGGGTAAATTCCATCATTGCCTGGTGCAGTAGCTGGCAATCTACTTATCACACTATCCAGCTCAACAATTGTAAATGGATCATTATAAGGCTCTTCATTACTCTGGTTGTTGATGTGGTTTATTTTCCAAATAGTAGATACATCTCCCTCAGAGTCTGAGTCATGGTGACCAACAGTGCATTTGAGAAGTTCCAATCCTGCCTTACCTTTTTCTTCCTCTGTGACTAGTGCATTACTATTCAAATGTAGAGGAGGATTGGAGCAAGCTGGTGGAGTACCCATCATTGACTTTATAAATCTGAAAACTTTGGAGGATGGTTTTTGAAAGTCAAGACCATCAAGGAACTTCTTCCATGACTTTTCTTTTGCTTTAATTATAATTTGTCTAAAACTGGCTCTTGCCTTCTTAAGTTCTATGAGATTTTCAATACAGATTGCACAATTATACTTCTTTTTAAGATTATTGAAATCTTTCTTTGCTTGTTCACAACTTTCATTCCACCATTTAGACCATTTATGTTTGTTGCTGCAAACAATTTTTGGCACTGCACTGTCTGCAATTTTAAAAATTTCACTTTGGAAAATGTTTATATGGTCACAACTAGGCTACTTATACCATGGCTTTCAATTTCCTTTATGTCAGTTTGTCTGCACTTCATTGTATATTCATTCCATTTTGCTTTATTCAAGTTATATTTTGGTGGTGTTTCATTTTGTGGTGATAGATGTTGGGCTACTTCAATTAAGATACAATTATGGTCACTTATAAAAGATGCTGAATCTAAAACAGATATATTTGCTTTAGTTGCAATATTGGGGCTACAAAACTGAAGATCAATGGTAGTATATAATCCTTTGGGAGTCAATAAACCTTTCTTAACCCTTTGGGAGTCAATAAACATCATGTGCTACTTAGGAGTAGATATTCTGCACTGGTTCCAGCTTGGTTTATAATTGGGCAGTAACAGCATACACTAGTATGAGCATTCAGGTCCCCTACAATAGCCTAATATAGTCACAATTGTTTGGGATTTCACTGACCAAAGCAAGTAACTCAGTACCAATATCATTGTTCCCTGAAGGATTATAAATATTAATTAGATATAGTTTTTTTTTACCATATATTGCACCCAATTACCTCTATTCCTTTGTCACTCATAGAGTCCATAGAATGTATTGTAAGTAGAAGAAAATGTATATTTTTATGTATTTCAATCATTTTATCACCACCATTACCACTGCTTCTGTCCTTCCTTATAGTTTGGTAGGGATATAGTTTTTGAACTATTTTATTCTGAAGCCAAGTTTCTTTTATACAGAAGATGTCAATATTTTCATCACCCATTCTATTTAGGAAGATTCCTTTTTTATTACTAAGAAATGATTGTGAGTTCCATGTTACTATCTTCAGACAATTAGTTGTTCTGTTCATTGTAGTGAGAATTTAAAATAGTGCTTTAATTTTGAGACTGTCAAATTTTACCCTGGTCAAAGTTCAGATAACTTTGCATAAATGATTTATTCTAATGTCCTGTATTTGAAAAATTTCAGGTGTGACAGGCAAGGCTGAAACAATAGGTATAAGAATATCTGCTATTGATGTATTATGGTTACTTTTCTGACTCAATGAGCTGTGGCTGAGGGATTCTTTGCAGTCTGCTTGTCAGAGACAATTCTACTCTTGTCAGAAACAATTCATTTACAGGAATATCACAAAGGTTTGTAGCTGCTGACTCTGTTTCTTGTTTTTTTTTTGCTCTGTGTACTCACACCAGGGGATCTTACTTGTTTCCTTCCCAAAGAAGGGTTCAATCTCAGACTTGGGAATCTAATTTTTCCATCCTCACTACTACTACTACTAAAAATTCACCACAGCACCAAGCCACCTGAGGCCAACACAGCTATGCATGCTCCTCCTCCATCCCAATCTATTTAAAGCCTCCCTTTTTACACCCACCCACAAAATTCCCATTTCTTTTAAATCTTTCTTTATGACATTCTCCCACCCCAGACAAGGACAACCTGCTTTCCATTTAGCCCTAGATGGTTGGCAAAAAAGAACAATCTTTGGCAATCTGTCATCCTTCATCTTCACAATGTGCCCTAACCACCTCAACCTTTCTTTCATTATAGCCCTAGAGAGCAGTATTGAACCACGTTTTTCATATAGCCTATTGTTTGAAATATGGTCAGTCAGCCAGGTACCCAGAACAATCCTTAAGCAATTACTTTGGAAAACATCTAGCAAATCTTCATCTGCTTTTCTGAGCACCCATGCTTCAGAGCCATATTTGACTGCTGTCATCACTGTCAGACTTATCTTCCTATTCTTCCAAACTTTTTTTAACTGTGAAAAAACACCCTGAGCCTTAACTATTCTACTTTTAACATCTTCACTGCTCCCACCATCTTTACTAATAATACTACCAAGGTAAGTGAAGCTGCCCACCTGATCAATCTTTTCATTACCCAAGGTCACCTTTTCATCTTCACTTATTCCTAGCCTTAGTGACTTAGTCTTTTTAACTTTAATTTTTAAACCTATTCTAGCACCCTGAACTTGCAAAACCTCTAAAACTTCATTCATTTTGCTCACACTTTCATCTAGGATGCTTAAGTCATCAGCATAATCTAAGTCCAGGAGACTTTTTCCTCCCCATTTGATTCCGTGGTCTCCCATTGCCTTTCCTGTGCTCCTTATGGCAAAGTCCATCAAAATAATCCATATAAAGGGGACTAGAACACAACCCTGCTTAACTCCTGATTTAATACAAAACCAGCTGCTAATCTCATTTCCTACCTTAACCACAGCTGTGTTATTCTTGTACATAGCATTCTCACTACTGTCTATTATTCCTTCTACCAACATAGGATTAACACTTAACATATCTTCATTAGAGTCTGCTGGTAATGACGGGAAGATGTTATTATTGTCAAGAACCTTGAACCTGTTATTGATAGGTAGATTATAGCCACTGATGATAACTGCACTAGGTTGTCCCTTAGAGTTCTTTACTGGGACATGAACAACTTGTTGCTGGGGCTGCCACTACCCCTGTTGAGAAAAATGGCAAGCCTGATACTGGCTGTATGATATAGGGGCTGAAACATACTGAACATTACTTCCATATTGTCCACCAACACTTATGTTTGGTTGAATGATCATATAGGGTGTTGACTGTTAAGCACCTGATATTGGTGGACCCCCCCAATTGGGGGTCTTGGTTACTCATATTACAAGCCAAATTCTCACTGCTTTAATAAGGCACAATAATTTAAAATGCAAATAGTTAATGCACAATAATTGAAACTGTAAATGATTAAGCAGGATAAAACACAGTAAAAATATATACTTAAGAAAGAAAATATTTATCCAATCATTATTCTTCTTCTTTAAAACTCTAATAAAATACCACAAATTGCAATTTCAAAAATTAAAGCCAATGAAAAAGAGATTTATTACTCAAAACTTAGGTAAATGTGTTTAGTCAGAATTGGATCAGCTATAGGTATAGGTGACTTGTCTGAACATGAAATGAATACCTGCAATGTGCCTGACATGTATGCAATCTCCTAGGCTCATGAGATAAGAGAAGGGTAGAAATAGCCTAGTAGCTTGGCAATACCTTCCCAAGGTATGTTCTAGACCTTGAATTCATCCCTGAAAGTTTTAACCATCCAAGACAAATACTTTTAAAGAGAACAACAGCCCCCAAAACTAGGATTTTACCTCTCTATTTAATGCTCTTTCCAAATTTACTAGGCTAATCAATCCACTTGCAAATGCATCCCCTCTCCTTATGGTCTCAGCCTGTATAGCCTTAATAATTTACTCCCCCAATGCATTAGTCCTGTCAGATAAATATTCTAGCCTATAGCTTCTACATTAAACTGGTTATCTTCTTAATATGTAATTTATCTCTGTGCATAATTGAAAGCATAATTTAGCCTACCAAAATTTTATTTGAAATGATTTTAGAAAGTGTGTGATAATGGAAAGAAATACAGAATAATACGTTTGCAATTTTAAATAATCCTTGGGCTATAGCCTTTATAAGACTACCAGGGGGGACATAGGCTACCTGTCAGTGAGTTGATTAGCCTACTGTAATTGTAAAGAGCATAAAAAGGAATTGAGTAGGCTAGTGTTCACCTTTTCTGTCTGGAAGTTATGAAATGTTGTATATATTTACCAAAGTGTCTCAGGCTAATAAGAAATGGTTAATAAAAATGCCTTCAAGATTAGCTTGTGCCCATGCCGACATGGCTATAAAAGGGCCCTCATGGGTAGGGAAATACCTAATAAAGGAGCCAAGAAGATATGTCATCATATACCTTGTGAAAAGGAAGAATCCAGAGAAAATACCGGTATTCGCCCACCAGGCTCATCCATTATAAAGGACCAAATTATCTCCTAAATTCAAAAATTTACTGCCATTGCATTTCTGATTTTTGAAAAGGGTTAATTAAAACTCATCACAATATCAGCTTGTATCCAAAATTTTGAACGTAAATTTTTATCAATAAGAATTTTAGAAAATAAATTTGTTCTTTAGAGGTGGTTAATCACATCTAAAGTATAATACACGTTATCGTAAATATTCGTAGGTCCTAGTACAATTACAGCCGTCAAACATTTTGGGAAGAAGTAAAGCGCTTGCACCACCAGTTTTTTGTGGAACTGCTGTTAAATAGAAGAGAGAAGAAGGAACGCTACTAGGATTTTCTATAGCTTAATCTGGAACACCAGTACAATCACATCGTGAACATGATGGAAAAGAAAGATCTGGACAAGCGGACCCGCAAAAGGATTTCTGAAGCTAAAAAGAAAGCTAGACCAGGTAGGCTAAGTCATAGACTTTTGGCAAATTTTTATAGCCTAATTTAGCTAGGATGAAAGTGAAAACATCATTTGATGCCTTTTTTATGCTCTTTCATATTTCAATAATCGCTTCTGTTGCAAATTGTATCTTGAGCCCTTAAAAGGGCCCAAAGGTATTTTTGTAACCACACAAAGAAGTTATCAACAGTAGTTAAGTTATTGAAAAGTGGTTAAAAACATATCACTAGTTTATAAATAAGTTTTTCAAGAGTAGTATATTCCAAGAATACTTATTTGTAACAGTTCAAACCTCATTTAGGCCTATTGGGCAACACAAATATAAACTGCTATCCTAACATTTCAAGTTTTTCAAATGCTGTCAACAAAATAGTGATAGATTTTGCAATTCAAAACTTTGCTGGTAAAAATTCAGGGTATATATTTGCACATTAGGAGGTTGGTTAAATTTCATGCTAACTTTGCAGTGGACCGTATAATTTAGCTAGGATGAAAGTGATATAATAAAATCATAGAAATTTAGCATCATATCAGAGAACCCTCCCATTTTGGTTTCAAGCTGAGCTCCACTTTTCAAAATTTGGAATTTTGCTTCTTTTTTTCAGAAGAAACATTGTCTATGCATGTTTAGGCCTAATTATTTTGTTTTTCACAGGGGTGATTGTATCAAACCAAAAGTCCAAAATAGTTGGAAGGGAGCTTATCCAAACATGAATTTAAAGCTCTTTTTTAAGTGACCATACAGATTGGGCCAGGGAAAGTCTTGTTTTCTTGTTATTTTAGGGCACCAAACTACAATTTTACCCTGAAGAGGAAGAATTTGAAATCAATTTAGAATTCTGAGAAGCTAATTGATTTAAAAGTATCAATAACTGTATTTTAGGCTTCCCAGTTACAAAAGAAGTAATGCCACATGGTGGCAGTACTGGATTCAACCAAGTTGATTCACTTTATTTGTAATGAAAATAGGTGATGTCTGGTGGTCTGTAATTGCATATCAGCTGCAATAGGGGGAGATGTGTCATTGTTTAGGTGAGGGTAGGATAGATTCCTAAAAAAGTACATTCTAATGGACAAACTGCCTCCTTTTCATGAGACTTCAGATAAATGTTGAAAGAGGTAGGGGGGGGGGGGAGTAGGAATTAATTAAATGGTTTCTTTATTCAGCTAATATGTTACATTCCCATATCTACCAGCACAAAGGTGGAAAATGGCAGGTCATCATCAGCCCCACCAGGAAATTTCTTTAGGATGGCAAATACTGCTAGGAACTTAGTTTTCAGCAATTCTAAATGGCATTATTTTCTATTTATATAAAGTACTTTAAAGTACCTTACTTTAGTTGGAAAACCTTTTCTATTTGTTTAATTACATTTCATGAAACTGTGAAGTTTTATTGAATACAACGCTTCTGGTGACACAGAAAAAACAATCATTAGTGCTGTTGTTTTACTCATCTTTGTGCAAAGATCTTACATCTTTTGACAAAGAATGCTTAAAAGTGAAATCTTAGCACTAAGATCTTACATCTTATAATGTTCTTTTGCAAATGTCTTTCATTATTCTGCTCTGATCAGTGGTCTAAGAACAATGATGAGTTTATCATCAAAGTTCTCTCATCATTGTTCTATATGTTAGAAAGATGGTGTCTTTCACACTTTTTGTTAACATCAGTGAGTTGTAAGATCTTAGAACAAAGATAAGTTACAAGAATGGAAATCTATGCAGAAAGATGTGAGATCTTAGATGTAAGATCTTAGTGCAAAAGAACAGGCCTATTATTTCAGTGATCTTTGCTTGGACTTTGAGTGGTAATCAAACAGTTTGTGGTAACAAACTGTAAGTAACCTGGCTCAATTATAACCAAAACTCTAAAAAACAAATTTTGATACCAAGTGATGTATCAAAAGAATTGGCTTATTATGGCGATTCCAAATGTATAGGTTTCATTAAGTTTACTTTTACCAATCAAAAGCTTCAAGCCTGATAAAATTTGTCTGATTTTGGAAAAAAGGGAGAAAGACCCCCTCAAAGTTATAAAATTTTTATGAAAATCACACCATTGGATTCAGCATGTCAAAGAAGACAAATGTAAAGGCTTCAAGCTCATATCAGAAAAAATGTTTAATTTTGTAATTTTTGCCAAAAGAAAGATCATGGATGCATGTTTATTTGTTTTTTTTTTCATGGGTGATTGTATTGATCCAATGGGCCTTAAATGTTGAGAGAGGGCTGATTCCAATGGAAATGAAAAGTTCTAGTACCCTTTTTAAGTGACCAAAAAAATTGGAGGGCAACTAGGCCCCCTCCCACACCACTATTTTCCCAAAATCATCCAATGACAATTTTGAGGTAACTTTTTTCTTCAGTATAGTTGAAAGACCCAATATCTATGTCTTTAGAGATAAAATGACCCCCTACAGTCCCTGGGGAAAGGTTTTTAAGCTATAAAATTCACCTGTTGTTTTATTTGTTATTGGGAAGTATGCATACATTTTTTGAGTTGGGAGGGGATGACAAATTTTCTGCTGGAAGGATTTTGTACAGGGAGAATTTTCCATGGAGAGGGAAGTTCCCAGAGAGTGACATTTTCAAGGGAAATTTTGCACTGGGTGAATTTGCCAGAATTCCTATACAAATGTCTTTATATGTCTTGTTTTTTCTTTACTGATTCAATTTTAGCCATGGAGATGCTAAGGGTAATTGACCAGGACAGGTTTTTTGCCAGGATTGAATTGTCCAGATGATATTTCTGTGGGAAGGGGGATTTTTCTGTGGAGTAGGGCCCAAGTATCCTGGCCTTATTTAAAAAACATTCAGAAATTAATTCTTTTTTTCAAAAGGAAGTAAGGAGCAACATTAAAACTTAAAATGAACAGAAATTATTACATATATGAGGGGAGTTGCCCCCTCCTCAGCACCTTGCTCTTTACACTTAAATTTTGTCCCAATCCTTTAGAAACAACTGAAACACAAGGGTAGTTTGATTAGAACAATAGGTAGCTTTTTTTAAAGGGCTAAAACTGTAGCATGAAGAGCAAGGTGTTGAGAAGGGGGAGCAACCCCTCTTATATACATAATAATTTCTGTTCATTTTAAGTTTTAATGTTGCTCCTCACTTTCAGTTGAAAAAACATGTTTTTTTTATTTAATGAAGTTTAGAGACAAACGTTTTTCTAAAGGCAATGGAAAAAGTATGTCAATTAAAGTAAAAGTAATTAATTACAAAAAAATACACAAAACAATAGCCTACTTACAAAAACTAAGATATAAACTCCCAGCATTCAGTTCTGCTGAGCAATGCTGAAGTGTTGGATGGATATTTTTTAACAATATTTACAGTTTTGAACTTGGTTATCAAGCACCAAAATATTTAATGCCTTTAGATTCAATTGTTCATAAAAAGAAATGCATTTATCTAAGTAATTTGTTCAAAGTTGTTCAAACTAGAGTCCACTCACATGCACTCCATTCACTTTTTTCCAATAATATTAACCTTTCTATTGCTGTTTTGTTACAGTACTGGTATTCTAACTCTTTTATTTGGGTAACATGTAATGGAGTAGTTTCTGATTCAAAGATGTTTCTTTGGCATGGGGTCTGTCAAGGTGGTGTGCTTTCACCAACTATTTTTAAGTTGTATATTGCTCCTATCCTTTCATCTTTGCCTTCGACTTTCATTTCTGATGGAATTGATGTCTTGTATCTTGCTTATGACTTGCTTATGCTTCCTTGTCAGTCGTTCTAGGGCTGGACTCTCACATTCTGTCAGCTGGATCTCAGACCAGTTCAGACAAATTGGGCTTATGTTGAATGTTGATAAGTGCAAATGTACTTCATTTAATTTGAGTGCGAGTCTTCCTCTTAACTGTGGTTTTTTCTCTATTCCCTGTGTCTCTTCCTTTTGGTGGCTTGGTCTTCACATTACTAATAATCTCAAAACACTTTGGGCTCTGACAGTTTCTAATGCAAAAATAAAACATAAGATAGGATATTCAAATATTGTTGCAAATAAAGGGAGGTATAATAGAAAAGTGCTTGGGAAATTATATTCTTCATTTTGCAATCGTTCTATTCTTTTTTTATCTGGTTTTCTTCCAATTCTGAAGCCTAAAGATCTGAAATCTATCTGGACTTATTATATTAAATTTTCTTGGTACCTTTTGTGCCTCCCTCCGTGGTTCCAGAACCAGCATCTAATATTGCAATTCGGCCTCCCTGATTTACAGGAAAAAGTGACTGTGCTTGCAGGAAAGCTGTCGTTATCTGCAGGTCTTAATGCACACCATAATTTATTTAGTTTTATGTAAATAATTGTTAAGTGTGCGAGTTTGCTTTTTTTTTTTTTTTTGTCCTTGATGTACTCCACTTACTTTTTTATAGTGGTTAATAAATAAATTATTATTATTATTAAAAATAAAATGAAGAAAATAAAATAAAAATTCTGAATTCAACATTTTTAGAATACCAAAAACTAACATATTTGACACCTTTATACTTCAGAAGGGTAAAAATTCAAATCTTTTTCAAAGGTACAACTAGATAAATACAATCACTTCTGGAAAAAAAGGATAATAAAACACAAAAAACATACCCATTCAGGGGGAAAATACAAAAATTCCCAGCATTCCATTCAGGGGAAACATTTCTGATTATTGTTGCTTCATATATCAGCTCATGGGTACTCTTGCAATGCAAGCAAAAGTTGATGTCATATTTTTACCAAAATTGCCCCTTATTAAGTTGTTTTCCTTGTTAACCTCTTTTATAATTCATATGAAATACCTTTTGGGCCCCTTTAAGGGCTCAAGATGCAATTTGCAACAGAAGCAATCATTGAATTATGAAAGAGCATAAAAAAGGTATCAAATGATGTTTTCACTTTCATCCTAGCTAAATTGTAGTGCCACCTAGAAATTTATCAGACTTTTTGTAGTTTAGGCTTCACATAGCCTGACCTTTAGGCTAATTATGGGGTAGCCTAGTGTACTTGCTGAAATACACCTGATTGATACTATAGTTTCTGGTCCCAAATTGTGTTATTTAGTAGGTGTGTGAAAAAAATACTGGCTTCTGAGAGGCCAACAGCTAATCAATCAATAAATTTATTAATACTAAAAAAAAAACAATTACAAACATAAGGTTTTTACGCACCCAAGAAGCTCAGCTTGTAAAGGGCCAACAAAGCAAAATAAAACACTATTATAAAGCGCATAAAAAAACACATGTATATGAAAAAAAAACACTGGATCAAGACTAGGACATATATGAAATAGGGGATTTAGAAGGAAACTTAACATATATAACTGAAAAAAATTTAAATGAAGAAAAGAGATTAAAAATTAGGATAGAATCAAAAAAATATTTTAAAATCTGAAAAATGTATTAAATGAAGAAAGAGAGACATATAAATTAGGATGGAATTCAAAAAAAGAAGAAAGGGAGAAAAATTACTATATGGTACTGGAAAGACCTGGTGAGAAACTGCCTTTGCAGAAAGAGATAGAGGGACATCAGGAGGGTGGAGTTCCATAGTAGAATTGATTGATAAACAGGAGACCTGACCTGCTGTTGATGATTGTTTAGGTAAAATAAATCTGCAATAAGAGCTACGTAAAAAAGAAGAGTACCTACCTGAGGCTGACAGAAAGAAAAACTGCTGCAGGGATGGTGGAAGTGTACATAGAAAAGCAGAATGCGCTAAATAAAAGTAACTTTTACCCACAATATGATCCAGCAGAGCTATTCCAGTATCATTATAAAGATCAGAGGAAGGGTAAAACCGAGATAGAAGAAAAGTAGCCTTTGCTGCCCTTTTTTGGGCTCTGAAGTGAGCAGAGAAGAGATTTATTAGTACTACCCCAGACAGAACAGCAATAAGAATGGTAAGGAAAAATAAATGATAATAATAAAGAGAAAGCCTAACATCTGGGAGAAGAAATGAGTTAACCCTGTATAACATTGAAGATAGGGGAAGGACAAGGGAATGGGTATGAGTTATTGGGGTTTTAAAAGAAAGAAAACAGTCAAGATACACACCAAGAAATTTCACTATAGTAGCTTGCAGTATAATATCATTCTCATAAGTCAGGATGGTTGGCTCCCTTACTTCTCTCATACAATAAGGGGTCCTGAAGTGTACAATGGCACTTTTTTGGCTGTTGAAAGTCATACCATTTGACCAGCACCAATCTTTTACTGTATCAAGAAGACCTTGAGCTAGGGAAGTGGCAGATGGCAGGTCCACTGTAGCAATGAAAAAGTCACTGTCATCAGCAAAAAGAATAGGGTGCACAAGGGGATGAAGACCATCAACGAGATCATTAATATAAATTAAAGACAAAAGTGGTCTAAGCACAGAGCCCTGTGGGACACCTTTCAAAATAGTCAAGGAAGAGGAAGAAGTACCATTAACCAAAACGTACTGGGATCTCCCTGAAAGGTAAGACCTAAACCATTCAAGTGGGACTCCAACCACTCCAAATAAAGATAATTTAGACAAAAGAACAGAGTGAACGACCATATCAAATGCCTTTAAAAAGTCAAGAAATACACCCAAAACACACAAGCGTTTGTCAAGATTAACACGCACAAACTCAGTTGCATCTGAAAGTGCATGCAAGGTAGAAAAACTGGGACAAAAGCCATACTGATGGTTAGTTATGAGAGAATTTCCTGCAGTCGTATTAGTACTAAATACAAATGAAGAGAGTCTACAATACACTACTTTTTCAACAACCTTAGATATTACAGGAAGGAGAGAAATAGGTCTATAGTTTGAAATTAGAGATGAATCACCTTTTTTAAACAAAGGTACAACATGAACAACTTTAAATTAATGAGGAAAAACACCAGAAGAAAGAGAGAGGTTAGTTATGTGTGAGATGGGGTTAGAAACAAACTGACCAATTTTTTTAAGAATATTACAGCTCAAACCAAAACCATCAACTGAATGGCTACTTGAAAGCTGAGAAATAATGTTAGAAATTTTCGGTATCATTGCATGGGGAAAGGAAAAATGACTTTTCTGCTAAGGGAAAACTACTTACTCTGCTGTGGGGTGGAATAGGAACTGTAGGAAGTGTGGTGAAATACAAATTGAAGGCGCTTGCTGAAGAATTTTTGTCCACAAAAGATCCATCAGCTTTCCTGTGGGGGCTAATGACAAGGGGGGACTGTTTGAGTTTCTTGCAGGAAAGAGCTTCATTAACTACAGTCCAAACCTTTCGCAAATTCCGCTTACACTCATCAATTCGAAGCAAAAAAAGGAGCTTTTTGGCTGCACGTACTGAAGAAGCAAGCACTTTTTTTATAAAGCTTATACTTCAAAAGATCATCCTGTGTCTTACTTTTACATGCAGTCTTGAACAGAGACGCCTTCATATGTGTAGCATTGATCAGACCTCTAGACATCCATGGGCATTTGGGTGTGGAACTCCTTGGCCTCTTTCTAAGAGGAAAATGTTTATCCAACAGAGCTCCCATACAACACAAAAATAAATTCGTTGCACATTCAACATCATTAGCTTCAAGAACACTAGATCAAACATTACTCTGAAGACTATGTATTAAATTAGAAATTTCATTATCTGTGAAAGTTCTAAAAGAAGACTCACCCTGCTCATCTCAGTTTGACAGAAGACTCACCCTCAATCTCAGTTTGAGGCACAAAAAGTGATACATAAATAGGGAAGTGGTCAGAAAGATCAGTGAAAACAAGACCAGAAGTAAACTTCAAATTAGGAGAATGAGATAATGAAAATATTATCTAAAGTGGCAGAATTTCTAGTAGGGTCAACACAAGAAGGAAAAAAAATTGAAGGAAATAGTCCAGAAGAAGAAAGCACATTGAAGAGATGGTTACATTCATCACTTGATCCAATATTTAACATATTACAATTAAAATCTCCCAAAACACAAATACGTTTTTTAGAGAAAGACTCCACACAAGAAAGCTGATTAAGCAAATTGCAGAACAGATGTGTTGAAAAAGGAGGGGGCTTATAAAACAAACAAACATTATCACATGCAAACTGGCTTTTCAGATCAATAACAAGAGAATAAACTGTCCTGCTATTTGACACTACTGATATAAACAAGGATTCAAGGTCAGACCTTCTTCTAAACTCAATATCAGACTTTATAAATAAAGAAATACCCCCTGAGCGCTTTGTTACCATTCTGGGGATATGGACAGCAACATAACCATGCATATCATAGGCTTTAAAATTTTCACCATCAGATAACCATGTTTCTGTTAAACCTATTACATCAAAAGGGCAAGAATTATCAGACCACAAATACGATTTCAGACCATCCCACTTATCTCTTATCCCACGCACATTCAAACAAAATACATTGAAGCTACTATTTAGACAGTGAGGGTATAATCAGAGGCAACGCTGTAGCGTTGGCTATAGTAAAGGTCATACGGCTCCAATGTTTTATTATTTATTATTTATTTTTTTTTCCGGAGGCACTTCATATGGAAGGGGTCGTCGTAGAAACTTTAAAGGGGCATCATTCGATTGGGAATCGAGAGTTCTAGTGCCCTTTTTAATAGTCGAAAATGATTGGAGGGCAACTATCAGAGGGAGGATTAAAAAGGGAGGGTGCCCTTTTTAATAATCAAAAGTGATTGGTGTGTAACTAGCCCCCCTCCCCCCCACGCCCATCAT
>JAQQPU010010216.1:0-22944 GCA_029168905.1 Artemia sp. Kazakhstan ARC1039 | reverse complement strand
CGTGGGGGGGGGGGGCTAGTTGCCCTCCAATCACTTTTGACTATTAAAAAGGGCACTATCCCTTTGAATTTCCAATCGAATGAGCCTTTTTTGAAGTTTCTATGACAACGCCTTCTATAAAATATGCCCCCAGGGCATAACTTAAAACCCTTGCCCTGAGGGTTGTGGGGGATTGTCCTCCTCAAATATATATTTTCTATCTGGAAATCAACTACGCTGAACAAAATGGCTATCTGAAAATTTTTATTGGACGTGTTTGAGTAAATAATGGGCGGGGGGGCTAGTTACACTCCAATCACTTTCGAATATTAAAAAGGGCACTAGCTATTTAATTTCCAATCGAATGAGCCTGTTTTGAAGATTCTAAGACAACACCTTGTATAAAAACCTTATGTGCCCCCAGGGCATAACTTACAACCCTTGCCCTGAGGGTTGTGGGGGAGTATTCTCCTCAAAAATACATTTTCTATCTGGAAATCAACTACGCAATTCAAAATGACTATCTCAAAATGTTGATTGGATGTGTTTTGGGGAATGATGGGCGGGGGGGGCGGGGGGGCTAGTTGCCCTCCAATCATTTTTGACTATTAAAAATGGCACTAGAACTCTCGATTTCCATTCGAATGAGCCCCCTTTGAAGCTTCTACGACGACCCCTTCCATATGAAGTGCCTCTGGGAAAAAAAAATAAATAAATAATAAAACATTGGAGCCGTATGGCCTTTATTTTAGGCAACGCTACAGCGTTGCCTCTGATTACTTGATTTTTTGGGGCCTTTTACCCCCTTTTCGAAAATTGAGAAAATTTTCTCAGGCTCGTAACTTTTGACGGGTAACATTTGATGAATTTTACGTATTCGATTCTTCACATTTGATGAATTTTAACATCAAAATTCGATTCTTTTGATTCTTTTGTGTTTTGTTATAAAAACCGTTTCTTGGAGTTTCGGTTATTATTGAGCCGCATCGGTCCTTACTTGCAGTTCGTTACCACGAAGTGTTCGAAACATAACTGTATTTTGTGACTGGTTGGTATCGAGAAGGTGAAAGATTCTGAAATAATATCGTAGTTGCATTCTCTCTCCATGGTGACCTCAAGTGGTGAATTTCCACTTTTTTCGACATTTCATTAGTAAATATTTGAAAAAAAAAATCGATACCAATCCACTGATTTATATGGGATTTCAGAGACCAATCTAAACCGGCTAGATACAAAAAAAAATAACACATAATTATTTGTCTTCTTTTATAAACAATTTTTTGAAATCTGTTTTTCTTAAATGATTGCTCACACTTTTGAAAGAGTGTTTCGAATCATATACTTAGTTTTAAGTGGATGCTTATACAAAACTTTATTGAAGTTCATATTTTTCTAGAGAGTTCAGCCTGTATTTTAATGTTTTAGGATGAACAGAGGCGGTGATATGTCACTTAAAGCAGAGCTTTAATTAGATGAAAACAAGCAGTAAAGTGGCCACCATTTGCTCACCGAAATCCGAAATGTAAATTAATAATATCTTTGCACTTTTCATACATTTACTTTCTATTATACAAATCCCCCCCCAAAAAAAGAACAATGTTGTAAAAACCACCCTGTTTCACATAAAAAGCAAGCCCAAATTTTATTACAGCCAAAAAAAGTAATGATATCAATATCTTCACCTCTGTGCAATAGCAAAACTTAAAAACAAATCTTTGACAGTAAAAAAAAAGGTTAAATATTATGTATTTCACTCTGTTGTGACAGCACAATCCTGAAATATTATTTTGACAGCCTAAAGAAGTTATAATTTTAAGTTTAACCTTCTTTTTGATACGAAATGAAGATTTTCACCTTCCAATTGGCTTTTGAGGTAATACGGACATATTCTCGTGATAAATTTAATTAAATACTTTTAGGCGTTACGCGTCATCATTAAAGTATAGCAGAGACCACTGAAACTAACTGAAACATTGTTTCAAACTTTTTTGGAAAACGAAACAGTCTTAACAATTAAAAATTTATTTATAGCTCAAATGTTAAAAAACAGCTTCAAAAAATAACTTTAAAGTGTTACAGTGTCCCAACACCAATTCCGCCAATACTTGAGCGGGGGGTGTGCGCCCTCCGCACCCCTACCTGGATCCTCCACTGATTTACAGTGGCAAATTTGTGTTCCCATAATATTCTAAATTTGCTCTATTTCCATGTCTTGTTATTTGCCAATGGTTGGACAAAAATAAAAGAAAGTGACATCTAAATAAAATTCATGCAATAAAAGGTGGCGCTTCTATTTAGAATGAGTAACATTTTATTCACCTATTTTTTATTTTATCTCACATATTTGAAAGTCAATTTAAAAATTGAATATATCCTACGAGGTCAGCATAGCAATATTTAACTTAAACACTTTTTCTAAGCAGTCTGCTCAAAGATTCCAAATAGAATATGGATCTTCAAATGAAACCTTGCAAATGAATCCATTGTCCGAGCCACAACAACCTGTTTCATTTTCCATTACTCTAAATTTTTTCAGATAATAATTAGATGAATAAAATTACAAAGATGGATCTCTTTCCCAAAAATAAAATCATATGCCAAAGGTAGCACTATCAAAGTAACTAATTTAACTAGTCTTTCATGGTTTAGGGGTTAAAACAAACAAACAAAAATAATGGGACACAATTAAAACGAAAGTTAATCGGAAATAAATAAAAAAAAGCAGAGTCGACCCAAAATTACGAACTAATGAAATGAAACTATATGAATAGCGGTTAAAAATTCTAACTGATATGGGATAAAATATCCAATAATTGAAACCCTCATATTTTTTTGCTTGATGTACCGAAACGTTTATCGACGAAAAATAAAGAAAAACTAGACTAGACACCCGAGACATGCAAGAAAATGATATAAATAGATGAAGAAAAATTTCAGAGAAAAATGAAAGGACCCAAAAAAACGAAAAAAACTAACATCTATAAGGCTGTTTGTTTAGTAGAAATTGTTTAGAAAGACTGTTTAGTAAAAACTGTTTAGAAAATCTGTTTAGTTAAGATTTTCTAAACAGTTTTTACTAAACAGTTTTTTCTCGTGCCTGCTTCTTTTTTTTAACTTAACACCCGCTGCAGACAAAAAACATCACTGCATATGGAGTTCTTTTTCTTTAAATATCAAATTTCCAGTTTTATCTATAAGCTAAAACCACAGAGCTGAAAATTTTTAGAAAAAGATTTTCTAATAGATTTTCTAAACAGTTTTTACTAAACAGTCTTTCTAAAATATTTCTACTAGACAGTCTTTAAGATGGGAGTTTCTTTCGTTGTTTCGGTTCTTTTCTTTTTCCGTGTAATGTCTCGGTTTTGCTTTGTCGGTTTTGTAAAAATTCTAAACAAGATTAAGGCCTATGGTAAAAAAAAAAAAAAAAAAAAAAAAAAAAAAAAAAAAAAAAAAAAAAAACTTGACAAAGCCAACAAACAAATAAGGCCACAAGTTGAATGAGGCAAGGGGGTAATGCCCTCTAGACATTTTCCTCCTCTCACTCACCTTAGTTATTCAAAAGTAATCATTTTTTAATATTTTCATTTTAAAAAAAATCGGAACAACCACCAAAGTGCCACTCTACTCATATTCTCTGCACCTAAGTTTGGCAGAAAGTGGGAGAGCTGCTGGCTCCGGCTTGCTGAAGAGCTGGCACAAGATCGCGACAAATGGGAGTCAATCATGCGTAGTCTTCTATATGCCGGGTGAGGCGTTCGCGTCTGGTCCCGCAACAAGTAAAAGTACAAGTAAGTTAACAACTTCATGAATTGGTGATCCCGAAAAATCGTAAGGACCGTTTCAATTCCTTACCGATAATCAACAGTTTATAAGGAAAGGTTAAAAGGGGGAGGGGGGGGGGGGGGGGTAGGGTGCTTAAGATTTGAAATTCATGGGTGCTGAAATATATCATCCTCAATAAGATGAACATAAAATTAATTCATAAGCTTTCTTTATCTTTAGATGTTATAATCACTCGTCATGTCACTTATAAACTGACACCTACATTAGAACCCTCTTCTAATGCAATATAGTGACAAGAATGCGTTGCTACTCAAAGCGGGAGGGGAAGACCATCCCTGCCGATGCGTAACATAAAATTTTAAACACAAAAAAGGATAAAATTTTACTTTTCAACTGACACTCTTTCTTATTTTTTTTTTTTTTTTTCATGCATATCATCTATTTACCTTTTCAAGCCCATCTACTAAAGCAGAGAATGCTTCGCATGCAATATCCACCAGCCTTGGTAATAGGGCAATAATTAAGAATTTCTGACCCAAAGCTCTTGAAGTATTTCTTAAAACGGTGTGTTTTTTCACTTACTTTTAGATCCGTCGTTGGAATAAGTTAAATATGCAAAAATTACGATCGTATCAGCGCAATAGAATTGACCTGCAATTTGTATGGGTTGGCAATTTTCAATTGCAGATTGAATAATCCTTTCCCTACTATATTAGGAATGGTGATGATTAAATTAGTCATTTGGCTCATAAGAGACTCTAATACGTTATCTATGACTTTGATCATAGAAGCCACGATTGTGATAGCTTCTTGACAGTACCTATGATTTTCTAAAGTAGATGGCGTACAATAGTGATTAGTAAGTAAAATAAACCAAATTATTTATATCTTTTGTGCAACACATTGACCAAAAAGTCAAAAAATTGAACCTAAATGAGCTCACTGTGGGATAGAAAACTTTGAATAAAACAAATTAACTATAGCTTTTGAAAAAAACAACAAAAAAACTAGCGATCCTTATCAGTGAAAATTTAAGAAATGCTACTGTCTTTCACCATCTAATCCCCCCCCCCTAAGACTTATGTCTTCTCACAAATATATTAAAAATGAAATATTAAACTCGTGAAGCTCGGAAATTTTGTGTATGAGGGGGATGCTCGTCCTCAGCACCTCGCTCTTTACGCTAAAGTTTTTTAGTGCTTTTAAAAAAGCTTCTTATTGTTCTAATTAAACAAACATGGTGTTTCAGGAGTCGTTCTTAAAGGATTGGGACAGAATTCAAACTTTATCGTAAACAGCGAGGTATTGAGGAGGATCAATCCCCTCATATACGTAATAATTTCTGCTCATTTTAAGTTTTAATGTTGCTCCTTACATTCAGTTGAAAAAACTTGTTTTTGTTTTATTTAATTTCTGATCGTTTTTTCAATAATGCCAGGAAATCTGAATACACATCCAAGGAAAAATCTTCCTCCCAACGGATTTTTTCTCTAGACAATTCAATGCTGGTGAAAATTTATCCTGGACAATTACCCTTAATATCTTCACGCGTAAAATTATGTCGGGAAAGAGAAAGCAGAACATAAGAGGAATTTCGTAAAGGAATTCTGGCAAATTCCCCCAGCTTAAATTTTCCCCTGAAAAATTCACCCCCCCCCCCCGGAAATTCCCTCTCCATGGAAAATTATCCCTGTGGAAAATAACATCAGCAGAAATTTCAACCCCCCCGCCCCCCACCCGAGAGATGTATGCATACTTCCCAATAACAAATACTCTACCTAAACAATGGGCAAATTTTGTAACTTAAAGGCCTTTCCCCAGGGGCTTTGGTGGGTCATGATATCTTCAAAAGAAAAGATATTTTGCCTCTCAACTATGCTGAACAAAATTGATATTCAAATATTGATCAGACGATTTTAAGAAAAAAAGGGCGTGGGAGGGGGCCTAGTTGCCCTCCAATCATTTTGGTCACTTAAAAATGGCACTAGAACTTTTAATTTTCGTTCGCATCTGCCCTCTCCCGAATATTCCAGGACCATTGGGACTATACGATCCGCCCATGAAAAAAAAAAAAAATAAACACGCACCCGTGATCTTTCTTCTGGCAAAAAATACAAAACTCCACATTTTTGCAGATAGGAGCTTGAAGCCTCTATACTAGGGTTCTCTGGTACGCTAAATCTGATGGTACGATTTTCATCAAGACTTTATGAACTTTACGAGGTGGTTCCTCTTTTTTTCAAAAATCACGCATATTTTCTCAGGCTCATAGCCTTTGATGGGTAAGACTAAACATAATGAAACTTATATATTTGAAATAAGCATAATAAGCCAATTCTTTTGATATATCTATTGGTATCGTTTTTTAGAGTTTTGGCTACTATTGAACCGGGTCGCTCCTTACTTACAATTCGTTACCACAACCTGTTCCAGAAAAGAAAAAAAAGAAACACAACAGCTATATAATCCATGCCAAAATGTGGTTTTCTTCGATTTCAACATGGGAAATAAGATATATTAGAATTTGTGTTATCGCGATATTGGTCCTCCTTGAGCAAAAATTAATGCTTTATGACACATAATGTCAGAAAACAGTACTTTTGTGGAAAGTAAAAATTAATGAAGATGAAATCAATGACTATTTTTCTTTGAAGAACAACTATCACAGCTTATCAAAGAGTTCAAAAAATACCTTCAAGCAGATAATATTAAAAAATTTGCTTGGAGCCAAGCAAGGCTCTATCTGAAGTGATTTCTTTCAAAGAAGAATCTCTTAGGGAGTCGTCTTGAGATACTACATTAGGTACAAAATTGTGTATGGTGTAACTTTCTGATTTTGGACGTCAGTAAAAGGAGATTATCGCTACTTTGTAGCTCAGTTTAATGCAATTCCACTTGCGACGTCAAACTTGGATGAAGCTGGCTTTTCGGCTTTCGTAGTAATTAAAAGTAAGAATCACTTAAAAGTTGATGTTGAGCAAGAAATGAGGGTCAACATATCTTGATATATCCCGAGAAATGAGAAGATGTATAGTGAAAAAAAAAATGTCTCCCAGTAGTAATCTTAATAATGTCAATCATTGATCAATGTTCAATAGATTACTTTCTGGATTTAAAATTTGTGTTTACTATTACTAATACTACTAACAATTCACCTCAACACCAAGTCATCTGAGGCCAACACAGCTATGCACGCTCCTTGTCCACCCAAATCCATTCAAAGCCTCTTTCTTTACACCCTCCCAGGAAGCTCCCATTTCCCTTAAATCTTTACTTACGACATCCTCCCACTCCAACCGAAGACGACCTTCTCTTTGTTTAGACCAATACGGTTTGTCAAAAAAGAAAATCTCTAGCAATCTGTCATCCTTCAGCCACGGAACGTACCCTAGCCATCTCAACCTTTCTCTTATTATAGCTCGAGAAAGTGGGATTGAACCACACTTTTTGTACAACCTACTGTTTGAAATATGCTCATTCAGTCGGGTACACAAAATAATCTGTAGACATTTTCTCTGGAAAACATCTAGCAAATCTTCCTCTGTTCTTCAAAGCACCCATGCTTCTGAACCATATTTGATCACTGTCATCACTGTGGCTTCAAATATTCTAATCTTAGTTCGAAGACTTATCTTCCAATTATTCCGAATTTTGCTCAACTGTGAAAAAACACCCTGGGCCTTGGCTATTGTAATTTTAACATCTTTGCTGCATCCGCCATCTTTACTAATAATACTACCAAGGTAAGTAATGCTGTCCAGTTGATCGATTGTTCCTTTACCCGAAGTCATCTTTTCATCTTCATTTATTCCTAGCCTTAGCGACTAAGTCTTCTTAACATTAATTTTCAATCCTATTCTAGTACCCTGAACTCGCAAAACCTATAAAACTTCATTCATTTTGCTCACATTTTCATTCAGAATGTTTGAATATTCAGCATATACTAAGTCCAGAAAAGTTTTACTTCCCCATTTAATTCCATGTTCTCTCTTTGCGTTTGCTGTGCTCCTTAAGACTAAGTCCATCAAAATGATGCATATAAACTGTGATAGAATACAACCCTTTTTAACTCCTGATTTAATACGAAACCAGCTACTAACTTAATTTCCTACCTTAACTGCAGCAGTGTTATTATTGTACTTAGCACTAACCAATTTAATGTATTTGTCTAGCATACCATACAAAGACTTCGCTAAAGTTCTTCTATCAGCTGAATCAAAAACTTGCTCATAATCTATAAAACTGAGGACTAAAGGTGTTTGATGACTCAGGCCACTTCTCAGTTATTAATCTAAGAGTGAACATTTAGTCGACACGTCCTCTACCCTCTACCCTTCCTAAAACCCGATGTTCTTCTATTAAACTATGCCTATAGCATCTCTATGTCTATAAAGTATGATCCTACTAAGTAATTTGCTACCTACAGAAAGCAGGCTAATGTCTCTATAATCACCAAACTCACTCTTATCATTTTTTTTATACAGCAGTTTAATTATGATTTTCCCAAAATCGCTAGGTACTTCCCCTTTTCCAAAAACCACATGCACAGCCTTCAGTAGCTTATTTCTAACCTCATAACCACCGTATGTAAGAAACTCATTCACCAAACTATTAGCACCTGTGGCCTTATTATTTTGTAATCCTTTTAGTACTGTCACTAATTCCTCCTCACAAATAATCTTCCTTAACATTCAAGGTATCACAAACTTTTTCATTCTACTCCATATATGTTACTGTAACTCTATCCTGGTTTAGCACATTCTCAAAATGTTCTGCCCATCTCTCTTTAGCTCTTTCCTTATCACTAATTGTTGAACTGTTCCAATCTTTAACTGGGACAAGTTTCAAATTGACTACTCCCACTCGGTTTATTAACATCTCAGTACAATATTTTACTACTATGCCGTCTAGCTGAATCTTCTGGATCATCGACAATTTTATTCATGGCCTCCACTTCACACCTTCTTAGTTCATATGTTTATGCTTTCTCCACTTTCTTTACATTCATCTTATTTTCATATGATCCATCACTCAGATAGATTTAGTACAAGCCCCTCCTCCTCTCTATTAAATATTAAATAAGAAAAACAAGTTTTTTTTAACTGAAAGTAAGGAGCTACATTAAAACTTAAAACAATTATTTGATTCTGAACGTTTTTAAATTAATGTGGGTTTTGATTTTGGCTCAACGCACATGAATAATTAAACGAAATTTGCATATTAATTTTACTTTTTTTTGGCTAGATGGCTTTCTCAAAAGTTTTATTTTATTTACGAACGTTTTATTAGTAATAAAAATACGTAACTAACGAATTAACTTACGTAACGAACATCTAAATTCGTATATTTTTATTACGTATATTAGGGGGTTCCACCCCCATAGTCAATGCCTCGCTCTTTACTCTAAAATTCGAATTGTTTTCCAATTCTTTAAGAATGACCCCTTAATCACAAAGACCGTTAATTAGAATAAATATCTCTTATGAAAGTACTAAAAAACCTATAGCGTAAAGAGCGAGGTATTGACTAGGGGGCGAACCCAATCATATACATACGTATAGATCGTGTATTTCAAAAAGCCCAAGAGCCATATACACACAAAAAATATGAAAATAGAAAAATTACAACAGAGCAAATTACAAACACACATTAACATGAATACATAGCAAAAAATACCTTCTGGTAAAATACCAAAAAAAATAACTTTAATTCCATATAATTAATAATAATTAATTGTAAAAACATTTCCTTCTTTTTAATCCCTTCTCTATGTACGCACCAATACGAAATATTGTGGTTGGATTACTACTTTGTAAGATATTTGGAAGCAGCAAAACAATCCCATGTAAGTAATTTTCCCTTAAATCAGAGAGCACCGGGCACTTTCGGAGAAAATGGTCCAGATCTTCGTCCTCATCCCTACAAAGAGGACACACGTACCGACCATCAGGATGTACTATCCCCCTGTCGAACACCATTTGTCTACTCTGGATTGGAAGGCAATTCGCCCTAAGCTGAATCCATCGACATAAAATCATAGCCGGTAAATTGAATTTAAAATAAATTTCCTCTCCAAAACTAGGTTTAACCTGATTATAATGATTCAATGTAGCAGAATTTAAAACCAGCCCTTGCCAATACTGAATTTCTTGACCCTCTAAGATAAATCGTACCTGGCTTACTAAATTTGTTGGTAGATCAGGGGAACCAAGACCGTCATTCCATAAGTAAGCCATTCCCACACTTTCTAGTAATGACCTAATTTGGGATGGCCACGACCTTTTCGAATCATAACTCAACATCTGATAATAAGCAGCACTTACTAGTCTGTCTTCATTGCACCTAATGATCTTCAACCAAAATCTAAGCATCAAAATAGACCTACGTAGTTTTAACGAAAACAGGCCCATATCACCTTTCAGAACCTGTGAATGAGTTGTCTGATGTAATCCAAATAGTCTTTTATAATACTGGAGCTGGAGGGACTCCAACTTCTGTGCCGCTTCTCCGCCCCAAATCTCCGCTCCATACTCTAATACTGGTAAAATTTTTGTAATAAATATTCTTTTGTGCATTTTTAGGTTTTTAATTCCCATTATCGTCGGATTTCTAAAAATTGCAGACATGGCCACTTTGCCTCTATTAATTAGTTCATCAACATGACTCTTTAAACTTCCATTTTCCGATAAAACAAATCCTAAATATTTTATTCTTTTACTTACTTTAAGTTCCTCATTATTAAATTTAAATTTATAATTATCTTCGCCACTTGTTTTCCTTTTTTTAAAAATAACAACTTCACTCTTTTCAACATTCAGCCTTAGTTTTTTCATCTGCAAATAATCATCTATAAGACTCAAAAGCGTCTGCAGATCTTGCGGTGTGCTAGCCACCAAGGCAATATCATCTGCAAATAATAGTAGTGATAGTTTATGGGTCCCTAGACTAACATTCGGAGCCCATCTATTCTCTAGATAATCAACAACATCATTTATAAAAATGTTAAACAATTTAGGAGAAAGAGTGCTGCCTTGTTTTACACCCAGCTTAATATTAAAAAACCTAGAAAACCTGTTACCAACTAGCACGATTCCACTCACACAAATATACATACTCACTATCAACCTCACAAACAAATGAGGGAGGCCAATTCTAACCAGGGCATCCTTTAATAGCTCTCTGTCGACACTGTCGAACGCCTTGTGGATCTATCTATACATACGTATATGATTGGGTTCAATTGGGTTGAAAAGTTTTCAGTTGAAAAGTTTTTCAGTTGAAAACTTGTTTTTTTTATTTAATTTCTGATCGTTTTTTTTTAAATAATGCTGGAAAATCCGGCACTCCCTTCATAGCAATACCCCTTCCCCCATGAAAACTTCCTCCATAGAAAGATCCTCCCACGTACCGCACCTCCCCACTACCAGAAAAAATTCCCTCTGTATGCTTCCCAGTGACCAATACTATAGGTACACATTAGGCAAAGTTCATAACTTGCAGCCCATCTCCCAGGGACAATGGGGGATTAAGTAATCCCCAAAGACATATTTATTATATTTTTGACCATGCTGAACAAAATGACTATCTCAAAATTTTGATCTGGCGACTTTGGGAAAAAATGAGGGTGGGAGGGGGCCTAGTTGGCCTCCATTTTTTCGGTCACTTAAAAAGGGCACTTGAACTTTTAATTTCAGTTTCAATGAGACCTCCCGTGATATTCTAGGACCAATTGGTCGATATGACCACCCCTAGGGGAAAAAAACAACAAATAAACAAGCTTCCGTGATGTTTCTTCTTGCAAGAAATACAAAATTCCGCATTTTTGCAGATCGGAGCTTGAATTAGGGTTCTCTAATATGCTGAATCTAATGGTATGATTTTCATTAATGTTCTATTACTTTTAGGGGGTGTTTCCCCCTTTTTTTAAAAATAAGGCAAATTTTCTCAGACGCGTAACTTTCGATGGGTAAGACTAAACTCGATGAAGGTTAGACTTGAGGGTTACTATAGACCCGGGTCACTCCTTACTAAAATTTCGTTACCAAGAACTGTTTGATAAAGCATTTTCACTCATATTCTTAGCTGCGTTCCTATCTTTCTTCCCAGATACACAATAAGCGAATCACAAATTATTTTCCTAAATTTCCATCTTCTAAATTGTCAAATTTTAAACTCTCCAGTTTAGTATTCAACTGTTCCTGGAGAGATTGCTCAAATTTTCAGCCTGGAGTCTACTAACGTCATAACTTCCCGGAAGATTTCCTAAATATCAGCTTTAAATTAACCCTAGACACTAATATATGGTGATCTTTACTTTTAACATTAATTTCAGCACTAATATATACCCTAGTATTTTGTATTGATCCTACCAGTCTTCGGTTTACGATAAAATGATCAATAGGGTTAGCTGTCTTACCATCTTGCGAATACCATGTTAACTTATTAGCCATTTTATGACCAAATACTGTATTGATTATAATTATATTGTTATACCTAAAGAATTGCAGCACTCTGTAGCCATTACTATTTTCTTTTCCTACACCAAATATACCTAGGTTAGGGTACTATATATCCCCATTTCTACCGACCTGGTTAAAATCTCCAAATGAAACACCATATTTCAGCCTGGGATCCTGTCTATTAGCTCCTATAACTGTAAGTAAAATTCATTTGAGTCTTTAATATCTCCGTCAGTCAGTTTTACAGGGGCATATACTGCTATAACTGATACCCTACACTTTTTTTTAGCCATAAACTAAGCGACTAGCATTCCATTATCAGTACCGTCCCAACCTAGACAAAACTTAGCTCCTCATTCGTCATGAGCCCTATTCTCTGTCTATAACCGGACAGCAAGAAGTCCCTGGGACCTCCAGAAATGCATGCTTACAAATACTATGCTACTTCGGGGGGGGGGGGGGGAAATCCACAGTAGATAAATTAGCAAGGAAGAGGTTTTCAGCCCGAAAACGCGCACCAAACCCAGAAGAATTATTCATTAATCAGAACCCAGTGTAAATGCTGTGTCGTTTACTAGACTGTAATGTTCTCAGGAGTGGGGTGGGGGGGGGGGGTAGGGGGCACCACTATTTAAGGTTACCCTGCAGTGTTTTAGGCATCACTTTGCTTCGCGTGAAGCTTAGCGATCTTTATACCTCTTCCCCATGTTGATCTGCGCAGATGGATTTCCTATGCCATCTAGGGACGGAGAGTCAAGCTTCGTTTCCCAAAACCACCACAGGAGAAATTTCCAGGCTTTGCTTGCCCCTTGCTCCCACCAAGAGTCAGCAACAGGGTCCAGGAACTTATTTTCAAACTAACTTAACCGTATGAAAGTGAAGTTCGACTGTGTGTCAAACCCTTATTGAATCCATTTACACCTCGACCAGCTACTGTAACCAAGACAATGGTGGCTGTCCAGACTCAACATGGACTCTTTCGAACTAGTGGTTATTAGAAATTTTATATTACCCCAAGGAAATTGTATCTTTTTTTGATTTTTCGCTGTTGAGCGAATAATGCCTTTTTAAAAAGATTAATTTTTAAGTTATACATTTTGTTCCAGTTATTTAAGAATGACTCCTGATACACAAGGACCGTTTAATTAGAACAATTAATTAGAAGGACCGTTTTTAATTAGGACCGTTTAATTAGAAGCTATTACTAGAATAATAGCTTATTTCAAACATCAAAAAACACTTTAGCGTAAAAAGTGAGGTGCTGAGGAGGGGGCATATACGTAGTAATTTCTGTTCGTTTTAAGTTTTTAATGTTGCTCCTTACCTTCAGTTGAAAAAACTTGTCTTTTTATTTAATATCTTCTATAGCATCCATATTTTCTGGAATCCAATTTCGACTTGTTATTGCTCTTTCTTCATGTTCATTTTAAGAAGGGTGACAGGGCGAAGAAAGGGTAGAAGGAAACAAATGCCTGAAATATAAGAATTACTGTCAATGGGTGTATAAAGCCTTTTCCTTAAAATAAAGCTCGCTCTTTACTTCCCTAAGGAAAACTTTTTTTAATAAAACAAAGCTGGCTATATCCCTAGCATCCTTTATAGCATACATATTTTCTGGAATCCAATTTCGACTTGTTATTTCTCTTTCTTCACGTTCATTTTAAGAAGGATGAAAGGGCGAAGAAAGGGTAGAAGGAAACAAATGCCTGAAATATAGGAATTTCAACCAACGGGTGCATACAGCTTGAAGTGCGGGAATTTATACATTAATCCCCGCACTTAGAATACTTATACGTTCGAAATATAAATAATGCGTAGAACATTTAAAATATATTACTAGGGATTGATCTTCGCTTGGTGAACAGAAAGACAGTTTTTCTTAAGAAATTTAATATTATTTTGTTTTATTTGGCTAACATTTTTGCACATTTATACCGACAAATTCAATCAAATTCAAATTCATATACAATCAAATTCAATTGTAATATACAATCAAATTCAATTGTAATGTGTTTTTTATAATATTTAGCACAGACACTCAACTTTAGAAAAATTTATTTTAACTATTCCAAGCAATTATGACGGCATTCATATGAAAAACGTCGGAAAAATTCGACTATGAAAAAAACATTCCAATGAAAATTGGACTACTCCAAGAGTCGAACCCACAACTCATCTATATAATTTTTTCACACCGGGAAATGTTAGTATACCAATTTTCCGAAAATAATGTAGTACTGTTTTCAAGAAAAAATATAAACATATCTAATTATTGCTGGTTAAATAAGACAGACATTCTGTAGGTCCAAATATTTTTCGTTTGTTAAGGAGGCTAAACAGAAAATAGGTCGTCCGCGGTTGGGTGGGAGGATGTAAAAAAGAAAGATTCGAGAGAAATAGAAACTTCCTGGGAGGGCGTAAAGAGGGAGGCTTTGAGTAAATTTGGAGGGAGGAGGAGCGTGCTAGCTGTAAGGGCCTCGGGTGGCTTGGTGCTTCTGTGAGTTGTTAGTAGTAGTAGTGGTAGTATTGGTAAGGAGTCTAGAATAAAAAACCTATGCGTCAGACTAAACCTTGTTTAGGCTATCTGTGTTTTCTGCTTATTTGACTCAGTGTTTCTACCATCCTCGAATTTTCTGAGTATTCTCTGAATTTCCTATGAAGAAAATCAGGTTTCCGAAATGAATCTAAAGATAAATTAATCTATAAATTAACAATTTGTATTCCGTGTTAACTTCACGAACGGTAGTTTTGGGGAGATTTCAGAGAAACCAGTTTCCATTCGGGGTTGTTCGAAGAAACCTACAAATAATCGGGAATGTTGGAAGGACTGATTAATTTTAGATCGTGATTAATTTGTTAGATAATGCTTATTATATCTAATTAAACATGGTTTAATTGCCGATGCAAAAACTCTGCTACCTGTTTATTAAACTATTATACTGTGTATTTAGACAGCGTCAAGCCAATAATGTTTAGTTCTAGGAAATAATCAAAAGATTTTACTTTTGCTTGTTTTATAAGCCCAGCCTTCCTACGCCAAAAATTTCGCTTTCATTCTACTCCGGTCCTTATCCCATTGGTAATTTCCCATAATCTCCTGGGTATCTAACTTGTGTCAATCTCAACACTTTCTGAAGCGAAATAATTTCCCTCTTTACCCAACTTTTTACGCTAATATTACCTCCTAAACATAATCCTAAATATAATATACCTAATTAAACATGTTTATATCTGCTTGCTTAGGAAACTATTTGTTCAAACTGCGCCGTTAGTGTATATAGCTTTTGAGCGTTTTATAAATATTAACTAAAAAAAACAAGTTTTTTAAAGTGAAAGTAAGGAGCGACATTAAAACTTAAAACGAACAGAAGTTATTCCGTATATGAAAGGGGCTTTTCCCTCCTCAACACCTCGCTCTTTACGCTAAAGTTTTTATTGTTTTAAAAAACAAAGTTGTGAGACAGAGTCAAACTTTAGTGTAAAGAGCGAGGTGTTGAGGAGGGGAAAGCCCCTTTCATATACGGAATAATTTCTGTTCGTTTTAAGTTTCAATGTCGCTACTTACTTTCAGTTAAAAAAATTGTTTTTTTGAGTTAATTTCTGAAAGTTTTCGAATTAATGCAGCTTTGATTTTGGCTCACCGTACATGAATCATTAAAACGAAATTCGCATATTAATTTTCCTTTTTTTGGCTAATTGGCTTTCTCGAAATTTTGTTCTGACGTAACTTACGAATTAACTTACGTAACGAATATCTATATTCGTATGTTTTTATTGCGTATATTAGGGAGTTCGCTCCCAAGTCAATACCTCGCTCTTTACGCTAAAGTTCGAATTTTGTCCGAATCACAAACCGCTGAATCAACAAGACCGGTTAATTAGAATAGATGGCTCTTTTGAAAGTACTAAAAAAACTGTAGCGTAAAGAGCGAGGTATTGACTATAGGGCGAACCCCCTCATATACGTAATAATTTCTGTTCGTTTTAAGCTTTAATGTTGCTCCTTACTTTCAGTTGAAAAAAAACTTGTTTTTTTATTTAATTTCTGATCGTTTTTTAAATAATGCTGGGAAATCTGGCGCCCTTCATAGAAATGTCCCTTCCTCCAAGGAAATATCCTCCATGGAAAGATCCTCCCACGTAACCCCTACTCTAACCCCGACCCCCACTAGAAAAAAAATCCTGCTGAAAATACCTGTATACTTGCCAATAACCAACACTATATGTAAACAATGGGCAAAGTTTATAACTTGCAGCCCTTCCCCGGGAACAGTGGGGGATTAAGTAATCCTCAAAGACATATTAATTATATTTTCGACTATGCTGAACGAAATAGCTATCTCAAAATTTCGAACGAGTGACTTCGGTAAAAAATAAGCGTGGTAGGGGGCCAAGTTGACCTCCAATTTTTTTGGTCACTTAAAAAGGGCACTAGAACTTTTAATTTCCGTTCGAATGAGAGTAGTAAGCTTGTATAAGATTTGAGGGATACATGAAAGGGTACATTCAAGCGTACATTCACGCCTACAAGAATATGCTCAAAAGTATAATAGATATGAAGCGTACAAGAAACTGGTTTTTTGTTATTGATAAGAATTGCACAAGAATGTATCGTTTGACGTAGACATTTATTAGGAGCCAATCAGAGACATCGGTGGTTGCTCAATATAAGATAACTTGATTGGTGATTGGATTTGAATAAAAGGAATGGTTTTCACTACAATTCATATTAGTAAGAGAATTGAATTCAGAGAGAATAGTTTATTTGAGAGGATATTAGTAGAGAAAAATGAGTGGTGCATTTACATTATTGGAGATTAATGATGGAGCCGGTAGCAGTAATGATATACGAGTACCAAATGTGGCTGTGGAAATAACCGGTGGCTGTAGACTATGCCTTGAATGGGACGATATGTATGCTAGATACGTGATATCATTAAGCAAATTTAAGCAGGAGGAGCAACTATGTTTTGCTGGAAAAGTGAATATTCTCCATATAAATAAACTTCGACCAGCATTAGATGTCCTATCGAAATATATTGATGAGAACAAAATGCATCAGTGAATATTATTGTTGTAATTATGCTCAATAAAATTGTTTCTAAATCAAAGGTATTTTTCTTTCTATAGTAGACTAGCGTATATTTTTTAGAGTAGAAAAAATTCTGGTTAGTCTGTAGTTGGTTGCGAGAGTGTTAGGTCTCTAAAAAATAGATATATTTGAGAAAGAGCGAATCATGAGTAATCTAGTGCTTATGGAAAAACGTTTGATTCTAGATGACGATTTTCTAGAGCTGTCTATTCAAAGGAAGATATTTTCTCGGGGAATGCTTGTCAATATAATGAAAACTGATTCTCCATCATTAGACTATTGTATGAAGCTTCTACATCGTGGTCCAAATGCATTTACACAATTTATTGATATATTGATCACGACACGGCAAAATGATATTGTGGATATGCTTTTAAACATTAGTTTAGAAATTTAGAACTTTTTTCACATGAGAAAGATGGTGTTCAAGGATGATTTACTCCTCTCTCTCTCTCACAGACAATTTTTTGTTGTTGCTAGCTCAGTTTCATTGTGGCAGTGAGAGTGTCAACACATGAAAAAATGTTCCATACATGTCCGTTATGTATGTACACACCGGGCAGCTGGTCATCATATGAGAATTTCACAATGATTGATGAGTATGATGAAAAGTGTAGATTATGCAACCCGTGTAAATTGCATAGAGGATATATTGTACAAATTAAACATTGTAATTCCTGTCTTGAAGAGGTGTGTGACTCTCATCCTAGAGGGCACCTATGCTCCAATTGTCACTATGATAAATGTAATCAGTAGGAGAATACAAATCCCGGTATGATTGGAAAGAATCCTAAGCGTGATTTTAGTTTATTGCTACGAGACTGGTATCGTCGTGGTTTTAGATTGTTCTGGGAGGAGGAGCCGGGTCAGCGATTCAACTGTTGGAACAACAAAAGAATATGGTTTCTACGTCATCGTTGTGAAGACTATGGGTGTTATGATTATAAGCCCACTGATTTTTATTTGGCTGTGACGGAATGTGATTCGACACTTGAGGACACTGTTTGTGAAATTGCTTCAAATAAGCAAATTGAAACATGTGAATTCTATACATGAATGAGAATAGTATCATTGACTATACAAAGAGATATGACAAGAGTGAAGTTACACTCTACTGTAGAAAATGTGACCCTGAGATTGCAGTACATCAGGATCCGTACACTGTGAATTCAGATAATCTACCTGCATTAGTTGTTGTCGACAAATACCTATACCTAGTAGAAGATGAAATCTAAAGAGTAGAAAAGTCGTTTTATCATGTATATAAACTTTATCATTTATTAATAAACAATTTCACATACATTTTTAGAACATTTTATTCGTAGGGCACTAAAATCAATATTAAATATGCTTGTAAGTATATTTTCCACTAGAAAGTCGTTCAATCGAGGTAAGTCAACGTAGATGTCAAGAAACTGCTTGTAGGTATAGCCACGACATCTGAACATGAAAAAGAGTAGTGCATGAAAGCCACATGTCTTAGTCGTTAAATTCTGTACTCTTCGTTGATTTTGAATAATAGTTTTCCCACTGCTTTCAATAAAGCTGCTGATGTATGGCGTGTAGCATTTATACGATAGGCCAATAGGATAAAAAAATTTAATATTCTTCGCTGTTTGAAAGATGCATAGCCAATGACCAGTCTTCAAAGTCGATGGACTGCTATTAACAACGATTAAGGTATTGTTAACACTTGGAATTTTTTCAATGAAGTCCGCTGGTACACAATAGGACTTGTACTGGGATATGTATGGATCCATACTAAATACGTTGATTATTTGGTTTGTGTTCATGGTGCTAGGTCTAGTAGAACACTGCCGTCGGGTGTGGTTTCCCAATAGGTTTCAAATTGACTCAGTGATATTAGCGTGATACTCTCAGTCAAAGCATCGGCAAATGTACACTCTAAACGTACATTCCCTGTTCGTACTATGCTCATATCCTGAGTCCCCGATAATTCCAAAACAATTACCCCATGATTTTTTGAAAACATTGAATCGGTTATTCCATTTTCAAATAGTTGAGAGTCATGATCTAGGGATTGCATGGTCAACTCGTACAGAGTTCTATAGGATTTTTTGTCAAATGATAGAGTGTACAGTGGGATACCGTTCACTTTGCACACAAGGCTGGATAGACCAAAAAAATTAAAATCATGGGGGGATTCAGTCCAGGATCCAACGGCACTGCCACTCTTCACAAAGGCCAAAGCCAATTTTGATGGGACTTCTCCATTGATAAATGATGATTCGCTATAGCTACGAGAGCCGGTGGCAATCTGACGTTGATTGGTGATCGTATGGGAGACAAGAAGTTTAATGTTGTTGCCATTGGCTCTTAGCTTTTCCACTACCAATGCAACAGAGCTCATAACCTGTTGTTTTCGGACGTGCAGAATTGCCGATGTGGTAATGACATTTGCATCGGGTGCTGCAGGAAGTGTTTTTCTCAAAATGAAATTCGATGGGGCCACCTGTAACTTTATGTCAATCTTGACATTGGGGGGTAGCCATTGGGATATATTGAATATCTCATGATTTAATTTTCCAACCAGATGATACTCCTGGGTCACTGCAGTAGTCAATTCGCCGTCAGTATCAACACCTGATCGATATTCATAGCCCAATGATTGTCCTCTCAACTCCTTGTATGCCTTTGGTGTCATCATCATAAATTGTATGTAGCTTGCATAGTTGGATAAATTATTGCTAGTGCTCACCAATGTTCCATTAATAAATACATTAATTTGTTTGAACAGATTGTGTAGAATACAGTTTTCATAGGAGAGACCATCGGCAACAGTTGGAGTTGTATTATCTGACTTTTTCTTCACCACAACATTTAAATCAATAAATGTCGATGACAAATCAATGAAATAGTCTTCATTGGAAAATATTTGAAAGTGTATATTTTCCGAGAGGGGTTGTTGGGGGTGAAATTGTTCATAGTAGCCATACTTGACACTGACATCAACATTTTCAGCATTGAATAGATTCAATGAGGAACTAATTGATGGATATGATTCCCTGTGGGGGAGATAAGTCATCCTAAGAGAAGAAGTCCTTCTTTGATCTAACAATCTTTTTCTTTTTCTTCTTCTTCTGCTGCTTATTGGTCTTCCTTGTTTTATTCCTCAAAGTCCTTGTTGATGTCCTTCGCTTCCCGCCTGGGTTTAGACTGATGAGTGAATGACACGCACGCATCCTTTTCAATCCCTCCCCATTTTGCCACGATTTTAGTTGCTCACCAACGGCTCTTGCTGAAGATCTAATATTTTCCTTAACACTCTCCTTGAAATTCTTGCCCGACCCCCAGTCCTGTAGTGTGGAGGCAGCAAAATTTGATGCAGAAGGTACAAGATATTTTCTGGCAAGGGGTAGTGCAGAACGAAATAGCCTAGCAAACCAGCTACCAAGACCATAGCCAGACATTGTAGTACGCCCCTTGTAGTAGTCCAATCCAATGCCTATTTGACGTGGACTCAAAGCACCAACATAGCAATCGATATCGGGACAGACAAATGGAATTCTTCTATTATTCATTTTAGGTGATTGTGCTGTCCCCAAAAATGGGTCGAAAATGACATGTAATCACTGCTAAGCCTTTTTTATTGCTAGAGGATCACCCAATTCACTTCTTAGTGTTAACTGACAGAGTTCCAAATACGAAGTCTTTACAGGAACATACTGAAGATGCTTTATATTATAGTGATGAACAAGTTCATGAGATGTTTTTCGTTCAAGAACACGTAGGAGGGGGACATTTGAATTACCTACTCTCGATGTTTCCACAAAGGATGCATAGAGAAATATGCAAGAGTCCGAGGCAAAACCAGGTGGATAATCAGCAAAAATAACTTGATCCATTCCGTAAACGGTGCCAGCATTTTTCCCATTGATCATGTTCTGTTTAGAACGTCTCTCAGATTATCATTGAGAATAATTATTTCAGTGTCAACAGGTGAGGTAATGTAAATCCTATCGTGTTCCAATGAATAATTAAAATGGAATGTACCATTCCTACGATATGAGATTTTTCTATAACTTGTACGACACAAATATCTCATATCATCATATTCAATATATTTCAATTTGGCATGTGGATATTCGCTAGATTAAAGTGCTTCAACCCATTCATAGTCGACAAAGAGTGTCCAATCGAATGGTATAACTTTTATATCATACACACGATCCTTTCTCAGGATGTCATAGGTATTTTTGAGAATACAGTCGACAAGAACCACTTCATACGCACCGTCAAATTTGATGGCGGGGGAAAGTTTCGTCCAAAAATCACTTGTCGTATTCAACTCGTTGTAGAGAGGATCGGAAATGTTGGACATAAAAGTTACATAGAAATCATTGGGCATTGTCAATATCTTCAACACCAATCCAAGAGTCAAAATCAGAGTTGTATCCTAGCCACCGAACAAGTAACTGTTTCTTACCCCTGCGAGTACGTGTCTTTAATATCTTTTCAATTTGATAGATTCCACTATTATTCTTAACATTTTGTATCATAGTCATAAAAGCCGCAAGAATCTCTTCATCTTTGGTATCGCACAAACGATAAGTTATGGGTTTAGTGTCTAGGATTTTTGCCACTTTAAAAAGTTCTGTGGACCACAAGTAATTTCCCTTTTCAAAAACATTAGTTGTCCTATTAATTCGAACAGTATCACCAACAGTGAATTTATTTTTCTTCTTGACAACCGTTTCATTGGAATATTGTTTAAGAAAGGTGTCAATTGTATCATGATCAGAATGATGAACTTCCGTTGGGGATGAGTTGAACAGTGATCGATGAGGTCGTTGATTATAGATCAACATGATTTTATCTAAATCATGAATAAAAGCCGGTGTATTTTTCAATGTACAATATCTTGAAATTAAAAGTCGAATAGTTCTTATCAATCGTTCGGCCAATGCAGCCTTTATAGGACTATGACTATGATAGAGCAGTGTACTATATTTCACTAATACTTTTGCAACATGGGGATTAACCAATTCGCTACCGCGATCCGTTTGAATTTTTTTTTATATGAATCCTGTTCGAGAATACTTTCAATGGCCTGAGGCAACTTCAAAGCCTCTCTTTGATCGCAATAGAATTGCATATGCATAACGACTATAAACACTGATTGCAAGAAGAATGTACTTGTACGGTGTATTGTGACGTCGCTGAATCTCATCTAGAGTCAGGAGATCTATTTGCATTATATGCAATGGGTAAAAGGCTTTAGTTTTTCGATAATGATTAGCACGAAGTCTATGACTTCTATGCAGAGTGTAACTTGATTCATTTTGTAGATAGTCTTGTACACTTTTAGTGTGAACACCAGTGACCTTGGAAAGAGTGGTGGGTGAACTTAAAATCCCCGACTCACCAATATTTTCATAAACACCTTTCAGAACTTCAACCATTTTGAACATAAACACGTTGTGTAACGTCCGCTACCCTTTTGTATAATAGTTGTGGATGGTGATGGTGACATGATACGTATTTGCTTTTTCCTCCCCATCATTGTCAAGTTTCCACTAGGTGTGCTAGTATTCTCCAAGATTGATTTAAAATCTTCTTCTTCTTCTTCATGTTCATGTTTTAATGGTGTTGTTGTTGTTGTTGTTGTTG
>JAQQPU010010215.1:0-22951 GCA_029168905.1 Artemia sp. Kazakhstan ARC1039 | reverse complement strand
AGATTTCAATCCTTGGAAGAGGCTCAATGAGAGATAGGAACAAGGTTGGTGTTTTGAATTAGAATTGAATAAGTGCGTTTCCTGCAATCTTTATGTCCCTTTTCAAAAACTAACACACAAGTATTTGTCCAATAAGAGAATCATACTTACTCGCGCCATTTACCCGTGCAGCCATTTAAACATTTGCCTCTAAATTACTCGAACTATCTGTTTTGGCTTTTTCTACAATTAGCCATGTCTTGATGCCTACTGCAAAATACTTGATTTTCAATTCAAAATCATCGTTCCTATCTCAATGAGAGATAGGACCAAGGTTAGTGTTTAATTAGAATTGAATAAGTGCGCTTGCTGCAATCATGTAACTCAGCTGGATACAGTTTGGACATTTTTTTTTGGGGGGGGGGGGGGCGCAAACCCTTTCAACACTCCCCCCTGGATACAGCCCATGATTCCTGGACGCGCATGGGTTTTAAGTGCAAAATATCCTCTAAACCAGTGAAAGTGGCTTTTTCGATATTAACGCAGTTCTCCAAAGTCTGCATAACAGCATATTTTCTTCTTGGCAACTGACTATGTATTCCAAGAAGAAAGTATAACGAGTTTGGATATAATAATTTAATTTGATATTAATATAATAATAATAATTTGATACCGAGTTTTGATACATGAAAAAATAATTTGTGAAGAGATTAAACCGACCTAATTTACCTTTTGTTTATTAGCAAGTTTGTTTTTGCCTCATTTTTATCTACTGTAGCACAAATTTATTAGAGGTATTAGAGAGAAATTTTAACTAACAATACATTACATGTGTCTGGATTTTGTGGTATTGTTTTACAATTTCAGTAGTTTTATATGTTAATCCCAGAATTGTAGGTTATGTTTTCTAGTAATTTTCAAATCAATGCTAAAAATAAGTATGAAATATGTCTGTCTTTCCTCCTACTGTTGATAATAAAAAAAAATAATTCCAAAATGATTTTTTTTTTAAACAAGAGGGGAGTGAATTTTAATGGGAATATGGATGTGACAAACAGGTAGGGAGACATGCATTCTAAGATTGGTCAGAATAATCCACAGTGGGTTTTTATACATTTATGGTGCAATTGTGCTAGTCTTTTACTCGTATTGTCTCTTATTTAGTCGAGGATTTCCAGTTTGAATCTTTGAGGAAGTTATATGTTAATTGGGGGAGGGGGGGATAACTTCTTTAAAATATGCTTGCACGTCCTACCCTCTATAATGATCCATTAGGGTTTTGTACTTGATGAAATACCATCGTTAATTTGTTGATTGTAATTGCAGGAAGAGGAATTAAGGAATTCTGGAGATGTCAAATATGCCCACTTGAATGAGCAGCTCCATATTGAGATCATTTCTATTGCTAGTCCTGCTGAGGCCCATGCCCGTATGGCCTATGCCCTTACTGAAATCAAGAAATACATTACCCCAGAAGAGGATCCAAACTACATGGTATGTTTCCTGGTCTTTTCTTTTTCTAGATCAGGTAGACTTCGGCGCTTTTTTCTTTATACATCTTGTCATAAACCATGATTTTTAACAATGACTAATACATTCTAATACATGACTAGAGAGGAAATTATCCTATTTCTGAAGAACCCGAAGTTCTAGATATTCAGTCATTTAGCATGATAGTATTAGCTCTACGTAAGAAAACAACATGAAAAACTGGTGTTTTTTTTTCTTCAAATAATGTAGGGGATGCACTTTTGACGTATCTTGAGGTAAAGCAACAGATAATAAAGGGACGTGTGGTTTAGAGGGGAGGAGTGGGGGACTTAAAAAACATGTTTTTTGTGCGTGGTCTTTAATAAAGAACTATGTGCTGCTGTTTGTTGTTTTTTAGGTGTTTCATTCGATTTAAATTAGATGATTCAAATACCATTTTTGAGCATCGAAAGTAACTGGAAGGCAGTTAGCCCCCTTCCTACGCCCATTTTTGCCCTGTACAACCCTGTAAACGCCTATGGTATTGGATTGAATTTTTGAGACAGCTATTTTGTTTAGAAACGTCAAAACGTCTATTAAGCTTGCCTTCTGGGTTGATGTCACCCCACAGTCCCAAGGGCAGTGACCCTATATTGTGTAAATTACCTAGTGTTCAAAGATATGTTCTAGCACAAAATTCACGTATATTCAGTCTTGGTTGTCAAATACCAGATTTCAAGATTTCTTGTACTTAAAAACATCAAATCTTCAAAAGTGGAATAAGTAAACGTGGAAAATTAATACAAAACTTTTGGTAAGGAAAATCAATTATTCTCGAAAAAAAAGTAACTCTTTCGAAGAGGTCCCTTTTGCAGGGTTTGGAATGTCCTACCACACTTTGTTAAAAACCTGCTTTCAACAGAGTTCGGTGCTATTGATTGAAATTAATTACAAAAACTTATTGAATAGGAATGATTATTGTGCTCTATTGAACGTGTTTTTTTTGTTCTTTTTTTTTGCAAAAAAAAAAGAATTAAGAAATCTTGCCAATCCATTGTACCTTTTAAAACTAACCAAAAGTATTGCTATCTTATACTAAAAGCAAATTCATAGAATTTTCTATCTGTAAGAGAAGGTATTTTAGCTTATTGAAATCTGAAGCCATAAGCAAATGATTAATGTCAAAGGTTTTCATAAGTGCCTTTTAAGCCAATCAAATAATTGCAATTAACTATTGAATCCCAAAAATTATAAAAATCAATTGTAATAAGCTTATTGAACGTGGGGCAGGTGTTTTCAAATGACACCCACACTTTAAATATACTACTATTGCAAAATAAAACAAAATAAGATATTGACAAACGAAAAAAATCTCGGGGTTTTCCCGAAGTTCACCAAAATGACACAGAGTACGCCAGACTGTTTTGGCGTGTTAACAGTAAATGCAAATGGTGATGTTTTTTTTTTAATTCTGACAGTCCATTATTCTTTATCATTGGTTTTACGTTGATTCTGAAGTAACAAGGACATGAAAATGAACATAGTTTTTGCCCCGTGGCTCCATCTTAAGTGTGTTCGTACCTGAACCTTGGAATTTTGAACTCTTGTTTGTTTTGGTTGTTAAACAATTATTGAGATTTTCGGTTGCGTAAATCCTCTCCTTTATTCCGGCTCTGAATCGTAAAAGGAAACAGAAACATTTCTTGTTTACAAACAAGTCTAACGAAACAGTACTAGTGGGAATCTGCAAAAATTAAGGATTCAAAGTAATTATTTTTGAATCAGAAGAATCTTTCTGAAAGATTCTCTCGATATGTCATTAATTTTGATGGTTTAATTTTCTTTTTAACTAATTTAACGAATCAGATTTCGTTTTTAGTGTTTTTTGTTCTTAAAGTATTTGTGTGAAGTATACGATTCTTTTTTGCTCTTGCTGCTGACCTGATTTTATATTTTCGAAGTCCAGGTTGCATTACCGTTCAACTTATTTTCTTTGTGTTAATAGTTATTCATGAAAACTTTCCATATTTCTTTAGTTGTAACAAACAGGTGACTTGACAAATGGTCACAAAGTACCAATCCATTATTATCTCAAGTATTTTTAATCTTTGTAATTCCTTTTTATTTTAAATATATAAAATAGGGAACGCTGCGTCCACAACATGGGTAGAAATAGCAAATGCTCTTTATGTGCTCAGTTACACCTTAAACACTAATATTACCTGAATGTATATTTTCCTATTTGAGTTCCTATTGTGACCACAATTCCTTTTCATCCCTTATTCGATTTTGAATATTTTTTATCATTTTCCTATCACCTTTAGATGATGGCGGGTCAAGGCGCTGGTCCAATGATGGGCATGGGAGGCATGATGGGAGGTCCAGGACCAATGGGACCACAAGGCCGTGGCCGTGGAAGAGGACGAGGTGGCTTCGGTGGACCTGATAGGACAATTGACTTTTTAGAAAAGGCAAGAATGAACACTAGCGAAACCATGGAGTAAGTTTGTTCTGTTTCTTTAAAAAGTTTGTGGCGTCTAAGTATCCATTGTTAGGTGATATTTTGGAATCGTTTTATAACATATTTATTTGGACCCAAGTTCATAATCTGAACTTGCTGTTATTTTTTTATAATAACATTGGCAATGTGACTTGATGCATGGTTTAGGTAGGGCCTACATAATAATTTTTTTTTTTTTTTTTTTTTTTTTTTTATTAGATTCGTTGATTAAATTTAAGGTGGACTCTACAAAAGTATCGAGTTCGATCTCAAATGATTAAGTTTTAATAACATTTTATTTTTTTCTTATATAAAAAAAGAAAACTATTCAAGATATAAATCGGTTTAAACGATCCCGTGTATATTTCTCATTAGCTCGAGCAACTTCGAATAACGGTGCGAATTCTATTATTCGTACCATTGTATTATTCATGATTGCGAAAGCAGAAAGAAATGAGGTGAGTTGGCCAGTTGTTCGCTACTGTCCCATCTCACAGGTAAGACTTATGACTAAAAGGTTTGATTAAGTTTTATCAAATATGGAAATTTCTAGTGAAAATTCTATTTCATCAATAGTTGGAGACGAATCCACAAAGTGGCATGTCTATTTGAAATTTGCCACAAAATGTTTTACCATAAGGGCCATCTAATAGTTTTAACCGAGATTATTCATTAGGTTTCACAATAATCTATGGATTTAGATAGTAATATTGGACCACGGATCGTCAAAAATGTTTGCTTCTCGGCAAGGAAAGTATCTTGAACTCTTGGTCCATAAAAACCTCCTTCGAAATTTGATGTAGGACTTTTTTCTTCTAATAAATGGTTGAAGAGCCTTATCCAAGAAAATCCCAAACGTCTGTTAAGATTTGTTTTTCGTGAAATTCTTAATGCGTTTTCAGAAAAGTGAAGGACATCAAAAGAATTGTATTTGTATTATAAGAAGACTATTAAGTAATGCTTGTTGTTATTATTGTTGTAAATATTCTACCAAGAACCTGCACATTATGTAAAACTTGCTCACCAGAAAGATTTTTTTACTCATTAAGTTAACCCTCACCATTCTTTTCATTATCTTTCCAGTTTCAGGTTATGTGCAAGTTTGGTATAAAACTTGGAATGTTTCTGAATTGTGTTAAGATTATTGAAAATTATTTAATCACTCTAGTTACCAAGTTCATTGTCAGTTGCTAATCAAACTTTTTTGTCCAGGGCATGTTTGGAGCCAGGAGGGGGTATGGCCCCTCACTAGATCCACCAATGAGCTTGCTTGCATAATTTGCTGTAGCTTAATTATCAAGCTTTAATATGACATTGCTAAAGACTTCTGCAGATACCAAAACAAAAGTAATGCGTATTTCTAGGATTTTCTTTTTTGGAGAAAGGGAAGGGTTTGAGTTTTTTTTTTTATTCTTTACATTCAATTCTAGTTTTAGCTGTCTTGGCATAATTAGCTTCGCTTTCTAAGAAAATAGATGTGGCTAAATTTAGCTGCAATTCTGCATTCATACCGACCACATAATTCCCTCTAAGAAAAAATTCATAGAACTATGAAATCGAAATATCAATGTGAAGCGCCAAATTTCCTGATCAAATTTCATGACGTTATGGCATTGTTCAAACTAGAATTATTTTTACCTTGATTATCCTTTTAAATTCATTCTTTGTTTTTCTTTCCATTCTCAAACCAATGTTATCTTTACCTTTTGCATTATTACAGCCATAGCCTACCAATTTTTTTAATTTTTCTTTTTTATCCCTTCAACGTACTGCATTCTTTCTGATCTCCTAGACGCTCGATTCCTCTTTTTCTGTTCTCCAGGCAGTGAATACCGATGCCACACGCGTGCCTACTCATCAAAAAATCTATTGTCACTTATGTTTCTTCTGGTTTATATATTCTCCGGAGCAGCTGCATCTCGGTCTAGCTTTGTCTAATGGTTGAAATAGGAAATGATCGTACAGTGTGCACATGACCGCAAGTCCCCTGGACTCGCAGGCGAACAGGGAGACCTATCAGTCTTGGCGTTTTCTCCAATTAGCCACGGATTTATGGCAACTTGATTTTAATTCAAAAATCAACGGACTAATAAGTAGAACAACAGTAAAAGACAGTGGAACGCAACTTTAAATGAATATTTCGACCCTATATCCAAGGGCCGTCCTCAGCAAAACAGACGAAGAGAATGTCGTACAGTTCGGGTTATCTTTTAATGGAAAAATTTTTTCGGATACCCAATCTGAGCCATGTTTAATCTGTTTTCCTCTAGTTATTTTGATGTGTTAATGTATCTTATATTATTCTCTTTTTTAGCACTGGCTATGGTTTTGACGAGTCCTATGGTGGAATGGGAGGTGCAATGGGAGGAGGATATGAAATGCCATACAGTAAGTCCATTTTTATTTCTGGCTCTTCTATTTTGAAATTAGGGCACTAATTTAGTGGTTTGCCCACTTAGAAGGAGATATGTTAAAAATAAATTCTTGCTTCGTAATATGGAGTTGAAACATTCCAGGTGTTACTACTTCCGTTTTTCTTTTTTTTTTTTTAAACATACAAAAAAATTGCGTGCCTTCAGATTTAAAAAATATTGCAGTAAAAATGGCAGCAACGTTTTAAGAATAGGTTAGGAAATTAACTTTTTTTATGGAAATCTAAAAACCCCACTGCTATTGTTCGACCACGCGTTTTAAGAACATTACGGATGAGATTTTTTTTACAATGTTGTTGCTTTCTGCGTAACTTTAAGTTTCAATTTATTTGATAACCTAAGTTTTTAAAGCTGTTCCACCGCAAAGCCAAAATCTGGGATATGGGTTAGTAGTCTTTTTACCAGAGGAACCCAAAAGCACTGTAACCGTTACCTATAGTCGGGAATTTTCTTTTGAGGCTGTCATACACCTAGTGGTTGATTAGTAAGTGGTTTTTAGAAAAATATGCCTATCTAGGGTAATTATCTGTTCTCTTAAATTCTGGGTTTATTAATCAAGACGCTTCTGTATTCTTCTCCTCCTTTCCAAAAAACGAGTGTACACAGGAGGGGCGAGTAAAGAGTAAAATAAACCGAACGTTATTGGATTACACTACTGGCCATTGCAGCTGACACCAAACTTAATGTAAAATGGAATAACGAATATCAAGCTGTTTAAGTTTCTTAGGTGTTATTTTGCTTTTAAATGCCAAAAGTTCGGTTTTAGTGTTCTTCATTAGTGCTGATTGAGTCTCGAGAGGGATAGAATTCACCTCTCCTTCTCTCTAGGTGTGTTTTGAAAGTACTAACAGCAGGGGCCCACTCAAAGTACAAATTTATCACATGGTGGCTGTTTTAGTTGAATTTTCAAACCCCTTTAAAAGGCGTGTCTGTAATTAAGAGCTAAATTATCCATGGGCTGTTTTGATCTGAAGGACGACATAACACTTTTGTGGCAAGTCAGAAATAACGTGTCTTGATAGGGATAATACTTTTTTTCAGTTTTTACCACTGCTGGATTGTTTATAGTCGTTAGAAAAAGTGATTGGTACATGGGTTCAATAAGGTCGATAGAGGCAGATACTGTTTTGTCCTTTTTAATATACTACATTAAATTACAAACATTTTACCCTGTGGACACATTTTAAGTCTATGTGGAAATTGCAATTTTCTAAGACCTTTCTTTTGGTTGTAGCAAAACTTATGTTTTTAGGACAGTGTTACATTTCGTCAGTGTTTCTACGTTGAACTGTGAAAATAATTAGTCAAAACTAAATAGTTAAATTTGACAGCTTTTTTGTGCGTAAAAATTCGAACATAATATGTTGATTCCTAAAGACAACCCACGCCTTTTTTTCAATCCTAGTTCTTTTTTTTTTAGCTTTTTCTGCTGATTTTTGGTACGCGCTAATGCCAAAAACTGCACACCTCCATATGGATGTCTTTTTCATTAACAGGATTTTCCGTTTTTCCTAGTTCTATAATATATGGTTCTTCAAATTTCCACTTAACTAATTCGAACAATCAGTTGTCATTTTCACAGGCTTTTGTGCTTAAAAAAACATAACAGTAAAGTCTTGTTGTATCGATTTTCTCATATGAATGAAACACGAAAAATAATAGATTTCGTCGAACTGAGAAGGTTCTCAACCTAGAGAGTTGACGAGATTGGTCACTGACGGTAATGACTTGTTTACACAGAGATATAAAGAGCAGGTATTATATTTGACATTCTTTTCCCCTTATGTGATTGTGAAAACAGTAGTAAAGCGTTGTTATTGGTCGAAACAGCTAAAAGACTAAGAAGTAGATAAGTTTTTGTCTTTCTGAATGGAACTCGCAATGTAAATGTTTGTATCTGTTGTAGACGGCAATGCAGGATGGACAGCATCTCCTGGCCGTGGTGCAGGCGCTGGTGCCCGTGGGGCTGGAAGAGGTATGCGTGGCGCCCGAGGCATGGGTGCACGAGGTGGACTTGACCAGTCAAGAGGAGGTGGAAAATTTCCTTCTGCACGTGGCGGAAGAGGCCGCGCAGCACCCTACTGAGATGCCCTATGGTAAGTCGGTATTAACATATTTGGATAAGCTTTAGGGGCTTCTAAAATTATCCCACATCTAATTGTGAAATTCACTTTATAAAAGCAAAAAATGTGATGCTTAAAATACTTTTAGGCTCTGTTTGGTCTTTGCGCAGGTGTAAAGACGATCATTCAGTTGGAACTTTAAATATAATCGAAGGTTTAACACCTGATGAATAATAAATATTACCACTCGGTCAACAATAATTGCCAATTCGTTAGTAAACTTAATAAATATCATTTAATGCTAAATAGTCAAAATTAAAAATGTCTCAAAGCATAACATGTAAATAGTCCCTAAATAAGATGTTTCATTCTAATGTAGCCCTTTTTAAAAGTATGTTCTATACAGTAGACTTAATATCAGCATAGGAACTGCCATTCATCTATGTATTTATATAGATGGAAATGTTGGCCCTATATTAATACTGAAAGCCAATTTGTATTATTGTTACCCTCGTGTTAAATACATTCAGTTAGATATGTTTGCAGGCTAGTATCAGTATCCACTGAAGTCATGGTCTCCTAGGCAACCGAACCTTGTGGCCTTAGCTACAACTTTCTTAGGGGAGTCCTTTGGTGGCATATTATTATTAAAAAAAATTGCTATGAAGCTCTTTATTTTCTCAATACAGAACTTATGAAAAAGACCTCAATTGAGTTCTAAACGGGTAGAAATTTTCATGTCATAATTTAACCTGGCCAAATGTATTTAAAACTTTTAGTGTCTAATATTTATCCTTTTATTGTTCAGTTGATTGCTTGATATTCAGAATGGTATTTTATCTCCTCAATAATTCTGTTCTCTAATTTTATAGAAAGTTAATTGCCCCCTTGTATATTGATTATTCGCTTTAGTTAATAAATACTCGTGATTTTTTTTTTTTGTATTTTGCTTTCAATTTCCCTCCTAGGCAAATTTCTGTCCTTTGACCGTAAAATATCGTAAGATCAAATAAAATTCTTCTTTTAAAAAGATAAAAACAATAAATTGAAATTAAAGATTAAAAACTAAGTTAAATTATTAAATTACTTCATAGAGGAGGGAAAGCTAATTAACGGAAATGTAGGGGTGGGCAAGGATTTTTTTAATGAAGGGATGAAAAAATATTGGGTCCATTTTCGATCTGTTTTGATGAAAAATATCAAACCTAGGTATTTTTTAAACCTGTGGGTGTTGATGGTAGTAACAAAGGAGAAAAGATCCATATTTAAAAAGAGTAACAAACGAGTTTAGGTCTTCCGTTAAAAACTTTAAATTAGAACAACTTCCCTTTAGAGAAATATAAAGCGGGTAGATTGATAGTTTATGATATGATTTGGTACCAAAAATAAAAATCACAGCTCAGTTCACTAAAATGATTTTGACAGTTAACAAACTAGTATTTATCGGATACAATCTAACCTCTTTATTTTTAAAATCTTTTTACTAGAAAGGACAAAATCAATGAAAGCCATTAAAGAAAAAATCAGTTTTTATGTTTTGTTGTGTAATCCTTCACAATGCTTACTATCATTTCTATCAAATTTCTATTCGTTTGTCATGTCCTATGACTAATAGTATTCTTGCCTTTTGTGGGATTAAAATTAATAAATCTAAGCGTTGGAGTAAGATTTTTCTCAAGCTTTTACACTATCAAATTTTAACCCTTTTCAACGCATCGAATTTACCACCATTGAATGCTAACGTTCAAACTGTCGAAATGAATTACTTCTTTTTAACAAGAGACGAGTCTGATTAAATTATTAATGATTGCTTTAATCACTACCGAATGGTTAATCTTATTACTTAATCGAATTTATTATTGATAATATTGCGACTAAAAACTTAAGTTCTTACTCCAAAGCGAGAATTGACTCGCGAGGCGGTTCCAGTTACCCCATGCGGAACTTCTGTCCCCCTCCTTTGTGCGCCTATGAAGTTCCTCTCCATTATAGAATATATTGTTTGAAGTCTCCTGTCAGTTCTAGTACAGTTTCCTAATCTCAATTTGACTAAATTGTAGTCAATTTGACTAAATTTTTTAGTCAATTTGACTTAATTTTTAGTCAATTTGACTAAATTGACTAAAAAAATTGTAGTTAGATCCTTGTTTCTAAAAAGAAACAAAATAACCATAAATTTCCCTCTTTTTCAGGCAAATTAAAAAAAGTGAAGACTTTATCAAGGAATATATAAATGCAGATAGTGATGTAGTTGTCTGGATGAACAACCGTTCAACTTATTCAATTTGTGATTGATAATTTTTTCACTAAGTGTTTTTTATTTAATATCAAGGCAGATGACAGCAGTGCTGTCCAACTTCTTTTTTATACTTGTAATTCTTACTCAGTAGGACTTGATAAATAAACGAACCAAAAATTTATAAAAAGAGAACTTGTTGGATTTAAGTTTACCCCATATTGATCAGGCTCAGGGTTGCCATTGGCCAACAGAAAAAAGGTGAAATATCAAAAGTTCACTAAACTAGGTGAAAAAGAAAACGAAAAAGTACTAATTTATCATATTCTCTTTTTTCAAAGGCATCTAGCTGATTTGCAACTTTCCGGACGTGTGAAAAAATATTTAATTTTCATTGTCTCAAGAACATCTAAAACTAAGAAAAAGTCTACTTGGACAACAGTTTTTTTTGCAAAAGCTCAGCATAAATCGATACATCAAAATCGCCACTGAGTGAGGGGGTATAAATCACTAGGGTGGCAACCCTGATCATTTTGATTTAGTTTGTGTATTTTATTTATATTTGCTTCGTGCTATTGAAAACATCTTATTGTTCAAATCTGGATAAATAATGCCCAAAATCTGGTATCTAATATATGAAAGTCCAATTGAATTAAACGCTTAAAATATAACCTAGCCTAAATATATTTTGAAAGAGTAAAACTTGTACAATCTGCTTTTAGAAACTATATAAAGATATCTGTATAAATGAATAAAACTCGGCATTCTTTATCCCGTAGGATGAAATGTAACCAGAAATAAAAGTGTTTGTTTATACTTATTTGCCATAATTTCTTCGGTTGGGTTGAGCTGCGTTTTAATTTAGCGTTTGCAGGCCTGGCAGAAAGCTAATCAACCAATTAAAGGAAAAGGATTTTAATCTTTCAATCTAAATTATTCTTCTCGATTTTGCTGTTGGTTTATTTGCTTTAGGTCTTTGTAACTGCGAATTAGAACAACAGTTGTACCCTAAATTAGATAATCATCTAATTCTCGTGGAAACGAGCACTCAAGTGAGAATTCAAGTAATTTTTATTATATAAAGAAAGACATTGACAAGAAATGAAAATTTCGACTTGTCGCACTTGTCAACTCACAAAGCGTGAAACGTAGAGGAAAAAGAAAGTTAGGACAGCCAAATTAAACAGAAAATTTAGTGATGATCGTCTGCTCTACATTGGAAACGTGTGTATTTCGTTTGTAATGACAGGCTGCGAGATTATCTTTAAACCCATAATGGTTGTAATCAAGTGAAAAATAAGACCAGAGACTTTAAATGTTGTGAAGCGAAAATTAAGAAAACAGGTCTTCTTTTTTTATGGAAAAATATTGGAAAAGCACGTTTCTATTACATAAAAAATTTTGACTGTTATTGCTTTATAAACATTAAAATTTATTCTTGCTCATCATCTTGTCTGCTTTGTTCAGTCTGTCTGGGTCGCGTCTAGATTTTGGAGTTGTTCTAATGGGTCAATGTTCCAGTTTTCTTCGAGAGCTGGGGATTCTTGGTTCTTTATGTTTCTTCCGACTATAATTATTTTTTTTGGTAATTGATAATTTGCCTTTTAAGAGCTTAACTGTTGGTTGATTTTTATACTCAGTGTTTGCTATTTATATTGGTAATGCGTGACAGTTTAAAACCTGAGTGATGGGCGATGAATTTTCACGAGTGTTAAACTGCCCTAGGGGTAATTTTAACAACCTAAGCTTTAGTGGTCACCGACACCTTACAGGGTTGTTAGGAGCAATTTCAGGGTTTCAAATTAAAGCATCTTAACATTTTTAGATATTTATATTTTCGGGATAAATGCAACCTGTTTGGTTTATTTTTCTTTTTAAATCCCCTAGCCAAAAGTTTAAAAAGAATTTTAGAGTCTGTGGAATGTATTTGTAACTTCAAATAGAATCCTGTAGAGGTGCTATAAGCCCTTCATGCTAGTGCAGGGGGTACCTTTGTGGTTTAAAATGGTATCAATAGAAACAGGTGTCTTCTGTTTCTTTATGAAAAATGGTCCTTAAACGCTTAAAAAAAGTTGAAAATGTTGAGAGAAACTTCACATGTTTTTCAAAACTTGAAAAAAGGCTCTGCCAGAATATAGCTTTAAAGCATGTTTTATGGGGAAATTCACTCATTTTGTCCCTTTAAACAAAGTTGGTTTAGCCAGTCGAGGGAGTAAAAAATGTCGAATGCTATTATTTTTTTCGAAATCTTTTTGGGGAAAATTGCACGCAGCTTATAGTTGTAAGAAGTCGGTGGGCTATAACAGATTTGACTTAAAACAGTTCGAACTCCGGTGACCCCCCCCCCCCCCCTCCCCGCCTTCTGTATACGTACCTACCTACGGCTGTAACTTGGACCGAAAGGACAATGTATTTAAATCATTGGATACATTTGTTTCAAATATATTTGTTCATCGAGCCAGAATTAAGATATACTTAGACCTTTTAGTAGTTTTGAACGAATTTTTCGATAAAAAAAAATCCAACATAAAATTTGTCTATTTTCTTTTCATTTACAATTGTCTGAAAATATCCAGAGGTCTTTCTCAAAATATACTTCCTTCCTTTTATTATCTACATCCTGAGCTTGGTCTTATTTTGCTTCAAGGGAAAAGTCCAGTATCCTGGGATACATTTATTTGGTCAGAAATGAAGCTGTTCGATTTTTAGCATAAATCCTGCTGATTTTTCTATTTGAAATATTATCCAACAGACTGGTCTTATCTTCGGCCTAATGCTGAGTAGGAAGAAGACGAAATTTTAGTGCCTATTTGTCTTATTTCTAACAGATGTTTCTGTTACGATAAGCAGTTACTACCTATGATCCTCATTTTTCATTTCAAAATGGTCGTCTTTAATTAGTCATAAAATCTAAAATAGCTTCAATAAGCAATCTGAGGTTCTAAGTAAAACGCCATTCATAAATGGTGCTATTGAAGCTTAATGAACGAAAAGAGGAAGTTACACCCGAAAATGAAGAAGAAAAAAGGTCAAAAGCCTATAAAGAAAATGCCACCTCAATTAAAAGTCATTGCGGAACCAGATAAAACAAGGTAAAGTACTTAGGTAAACGTAGTCTTTCTAATATTAAGCATTTCCTTTCAACATTTAACTGTCTGTTGTCATTTCTAAAAATATCTTTGGATGCCTATAAAAGAGATATTGTTGGTATTTATATCAGCCACGTTTCGTTCAATGTAATTCTTAATTTGACCATTTCAAAATGAATAACTTATTACAAAGTCTTCTTACAAAAATAATTTGGTTTTATATTTTCTACTTTTTTAAACTAATTTTTGTGTATACCAAGTCATTAAATGATATTCTATTTTTAGTATATGTCTAGATTTTTTAACCCTTAATTAATATGATAAATATATCATCATTAAAATTTCTTAGTATCCACCATGGAATTCTGTCTCTCTGTTCTTTCTCTTGTGTTTTGCTTGTGTATTTTAAATTTTTCCTTCCTTAGATTGAAGAAAAATTCAAAATCAGACTAAATTACTGAAATTGAAATTCACATATATCTTCTATGTATATTTTCTGTTTTCGCTACTATTTTGTCAAAAACCGGAGTAGATATAGAGATCGTCAGAATACCTTAACATCCTACAATTTGATGTTTCAGGGATCCATCTTGGGAGGGGTGGGGTCTCACTCCTCTATGATATGCCTGAATTTGAATAAACCTAACATTTATGCATGAATTAGTGAATCCTAGTAAAATAATTCTCTCCTAACTCAATTTAATCATCTCTATCAAACACTTTTCGGGTGTTATTTATTTTAGTCTATGGTTACCAAACTATGTACTGTCCCAAATCTGGCGTAAAATATGCTCTACCAATTATCCGGCTTAGTAGTTGATTTTTGTTTAATCGCGGGTTAAATTTTGATCGCATTTATTTATTTATCTGATAATTGGGATAAAGAACAATGACCAGTTAGCAACCATGTTTATATCAAAATTGTTTAGCTCGTTTCAGGTTCATCGTAATATTGGGATATTGGACGGACTCCATATAAATTCGTAAGACCCAAAAAGATAACACGATTATGGAAATTCAAATAAAGCATAGTAAATTCTGCTAGTTTGGATATGAATTTCGGAATGAAATGAGATTAACGTTGGGTCTGTTATCTAAACACTTCAAGTGTTGCTTATATTATCCCAAAAAATAACTCGGAAATAAACTGGTAAGTGTTAAAAATTTATAAATCATATTTTGTTTAAAAAATTTTACCCGTTCATACCATTTGAATCTTAAGAAAGATTGTCATATCTAGAAAAGGCTTTAATGATGATTTTTAAAAAATTGAGCATGTAAAAATAATAATTTTAAATGTTCTGTAAATCTAACTTAAACTTAGCACGCTTGTTACTTAAATTTCTGGATTCTGCAAATTGGATTTATTTATGTATCTCAATTTTTTGATTCACCTTAAATAAAGCAAAATTTACCCAAGTTTTAAATTCACTTAAATTCATTGCTTCTCAAATGAAAAAGAAGTTTGAAAAATAGTTAAACTCAAGTAGCATTAAGAAAAGGACAAATTATAATGTTTTTTTTTAAACTTGTTTTTTTTCTTTTTTAGCCTTGATAATTGTCGCAGCAGCTTAGTGTCTGTTAGCAAACCATTGACGAAATTCATAACTTGGTCTCAAGATGCTTATGAGCGACAAGGTACTGATTTACTCCATTTTGTTTTCTATAGACTAATTGACTGAATCGATTGTAATCTTGGTCTCAAGATGCTTATGAGCGACAAGGTACTGATTTACTCCATTTTGTTAAATATAGACTAATTGACTGAATCGATTGTAATCGATTATGAATTATTGATTGATTAAATATGGATTAAAATTTGTTAAATAAAAAAGGCTTAATAGGCAAGATTTAATGCTTGACAGGATAAATCCTTGTATCTCGCTTGTTTACTTCAATTGGCTCATCCCTCAGTCATGATGTTCGTTGACTCCCCTAAGAATTAGAACCTGGGGAGTGTGCTTCGTGAAAAGAGACAAATTTTTCTTTTATGTGTTTCTCAAAACAAAATAAGTTTTATTTGTTTTGCTTATTAAGTTAAGTCATTATAGTATTAGACTTCTTGGTGCGTGCGACGTCATTCACGTGAAAATATTTCGCAAAAATTTGTAAGGCTGTTTAGATCTTTTTTTCCACCAGAGAAGGAACAATTTTCTCTTTACGAGCAATCTTAATAAACGAACAGCAATCGCCGAACAAAGCTCAGGGCCCTGCTAAACAAATTATAATTGTAATTTTCAAACTGGAATGTGATTTTCTGAAGCTCTGAATCACCTGATTTGTCAACAAACAAATTGCGTTCTGAAACTTTTAATTATGCCCAAGGCTTTCAACTTTTATGGGTCTCTAATATTTATGAAAAATATTAAGGGACAGGAAGACGGAAATGATTGTTTCCAAAGTTGTAGCCTTGAGCATTTTTTTTCTCACCGGAAATTGGTAGCATGCCGATTTTTCGGAAATAATTTGTGCCGTTTCATGTCAGTGTCTTGCTTTTTTTGAAAGAATAACTATTTTTTATGGCTAGATTTTTTTAGATGCCACGGCTCTTTCATAAATAATTTCCTGTTTAAACCGAATATTAATAGCGTCATAATATTTCCTCTGAGATAGCTTTATGCTGTTTGACATTTTTGAGGAGTACCCAAGAAACTTCCACACAGGCACTGCTTATCAGGAATCTTCCACCTTGTCTTAACAAATCCGAGTTTGCATATGCATACTCTGAATGAAAAATATTTTACCGTGCTATCAACTAATGTGAAAGAATAAATTGTTTCAATCAAGTCAGGTTAATTTTAATCTTGTTTTTATTCTTTTCAATCTGATCATTTTCAACCATTTTTTTATGATGGTTAAATGCAGAAATGAACAATTCCATTGATCATTCTTCGTTTTTAAAATCATAGAAAATAAACACGGGATAAAATAACAAACCTGTCTTTTTATATATTGCATAGAAAAATTCATTGCGACCATGTAGAAAATAAGTTGAAAGCTGTTCACCACTACTCATCAAATCTTCTGTGCTACCGGAATCATTTGGGCTTCAAACCACTTACCTTAAGAAAGCCATACACAACTGCTATTGAATTTGATGCTATGGAATTTACCTTGAGATTGTAATTTACAAAAGTTTCTTACTGATTATATAGATATTTTCAAATTGTAGTGGTTTCACTTAATTAAATAGTCTTGAATTTTAACTTGTTGTAAAATGAACCTGTTTTTTTTTTAAATTTATGACAATAGTTCGTTCCGCATGTGATTGTCTGTCTTAAAGTCTTAAGTGACCTTGAATGACAAGTATTTGATTGTTAACCTTAAGAAAGAGAAAAGAAATGTGTAATAAATTACGGGGTTTTTCTGATTCCGGTATCTCTAATATTAATTATATTTGGTATAATGAAGAGGCCTAGGACTAGTACATTTGAATGAAACAGGACTTCTCGACGTGATTGATCTTTTCAGGGCATTATTATCTTTTCGTACCTCCATTAAGTTTTAGTGAAATATGCCTATTTCTTGTTAATTTAGTTCTCTGTACTGTTTTGTTTTTCCGCATTACTTTAAAATGCAAATGGACTTCATGACTACAACTTGGTTCTGATGACAGAACCAACACACACAACAGGGCAGAAATGGTTGACCTCTACGTTGGTTAATCCCGATTCAAGGATCACAATATGCTGAAGGATGATCGTTAAACTATTACTTAATCTTCAAGGGAACAACCAATTGTTAAGCATTGATTGCCACCTCGGTAGTCAGACTTCGTCATTTGTTCGTGGCGGCTTGGTAAGAGACCTGATATGGGTGCTAGATAAATCTGTCAACTCAGCTTGTCATAAAAATTTTCTACAGGCAGTTGTTCTCAAATCTAAACAATCTTCTGTACAGCTTTAGACAAATGACAGGGTTTGCATCCATGTGTCAGTATGGAAATCACGTCGCTTTTGAAGAGTCGCAGCTTAAGCTTCTTTTAAATGCTATTTAATTGAAGGAATGATGCACCTACCTATGTCATTCGAAGCATGATGTCTCTGTTGCAACTGCTGCTTTGAGTTAGTCTACCTTTCAGCTATTTGACTTTGCTGACTTTCTCAATTTCTCTTTCTCAAGTTTAAAACCTGCTATAAGCGAAGTGATAACGCCATTTGAGATTAGCTTGGTCTTGCCCACATTGAACTGCAGTCCTGTTTGGGAGGCCTTTGAAGCTGGCTAAACAAAGTATCTTCGCTGAAATGATCATCAAAAAGCTATGTCAACCATAGATCACAGTGGTAAAATACTCTGAGGTTCAACTGGACGCTTCGCAAAACTTCTAAAATCACAAGACGGAGTTTGATCATGGCAAATAAGATTAGAAACAGGAAGGATACTTGCCTAACGCCAGACCAAACAGCAGATGAATCCGTCGGTCCGCTTTAAGTCTATACTCTTGCAACTGTGCCCTATCGAGGCCTTTTGATTTTTTTTTTCTAAATACCTACACATATATCTCCTTGAAAGACTGAATAGGAAGTATTCACAAAGTCTGCGAAAACCAAGATTATCTATACCTGCCATCAATATCATTCTTCAAGCAGTGTCCACAAGATGAAGATTATGTTAACGGGGTCGATTTGATTTAGAACTATATTGCTCGTCTCTAAGCATAGTCTACTTATCTTTTAATTCATCAATTACTCGACAGAGAAACTTACTTCTAATCGTCTGAAGTGTTACTTTTCTTCAGCTATCGTACACTGCTCTCATCCTTTTCTTGATAAGTTTGACGACCTTACCACTGTTGCACATCTCAAGCGCTCCAGCATCTACCATATTTAGCCAAAACTGGTGAGATGCCCTCATCACTAGTTGCTTAACTCGCTAATTGCTAGGAGGTTTAACTCAATATTGCCATGCAACAATGAAGAAAGTAATCAAGGCTTTGGGGAATTTCGGAAGCACAGACACAAAATGGCCAAACATCCTTTTTTCACCAAAGAGAGCACCGATGATAGTAGCACAATACGGTCCAGTGTATTGTTGACGTCGAGTTAGGCTGAATATTATGTTTCTCGTCTCGAATACAAATAACTGAGCACACACTATGTACGCTGAATGCACCAGTTACTGAGCTTGTTCGATCTCATCAGATTCGGGAAACAAGAAACAATGAACTAGATTCTGTTTTTCTTTTAGTGTTGTTTCTTGAAGGTTTTTTTTTAAAGGGATTTGCTGATGGCTTTTGAAGGAGGACTGGCATGTGTTACTGTTTTGTGAGAACTTCTATTTTTACCAGCAAACTTATAATGCTTGACACTCGATATGAAGCTCTTAAGTGATTTTAGTGGGGCATTTCTGGTGAGTAACCACAATTTTTTGTTAAGAACATTTTTCATTTGAAACATGTTCATTATAAAGATAATGTTAATTTTCTCGCAATTTTATACTGAGTGGGGAGAACAGCCTGTCTCTTTAGGGTAGTTCCAGTTCATTTTCATGATGAAAAACCCAGCTCTATGATCGATATATGATTATTACTATGTTCCAATTTCTGACACTTCAACAACATTCTGCTCTTTTGTTTTGCTGTGCTAAGTAAATTTTTAAACATTATTTTTCTTACAGAGCAAAGCTCCAGTATCTCGGTTTCTTGAAGAGGAGGTTTAACGTAAATCCTGCCAGAAGTTTCTTCCATAAAAGAGCCCCATCAAAATTTTCAAGGGGGGAGTCAGAGGTTAGTATTATCTACCAAGAATTTTTCAGCTATTTAATTCTGCTAATGTTAACCATAATCAAGTATTCTAATAGAAAAGGGACATAGCAGGGCCGTTCTTTTGCACTAAGATCTCACATCTTTCTGCAAAGTTTTCCGTTCTTTTAACTCATCTTTGTTCTAAGATCTTACAGCTCACTGATGTTAGCAAAAAGTATGAAAGTCGCCATCTTTCTGCCATATAGAACAATGATGAGAGAACTTAGATGATATACTCATAATTGTTCTTAGACCGCTGATCAGAGCAGAATGATGAAAGACGTTTGCAAAAGAATGCTATAAGATGTAAGATCTTAATGCTAAGATTTCACTTTTGAGCGTTCTTTGTCAAAAGATGCAAGATCTTAGCACTAAAATGAGAAAAAGAACGGCCCTAGTGTAATTCCAATTTCATTCAAGTGAGTTACAAAACAGGACACGAAGAGAAAAACGAATAAAAAATGAAAAAAAAAACTACTAAAGGGAATAAAAAAGCTTTATTATACCCTCATATATAGAAAATAATTGATCCATCAAAGCCTTACTCTCGAACCACGTTATAGTCAAAAGTGTCGATAAAGTAAGATTGCGCACAACTATGGGAGCAATAATCTGTCCTAGATGAGTTGACATTTCAAACTTAAGTGCGGTTTTTATTGTTTTTATGGTTGACCAATTAGGGTAAAGATTTATTATACTATTTTTTTTATTTTTTTTTTATTAGAAGAGATAGAAGTGTTGAAAAATAGTTTTCGTTTCTTAAAGCTGAATTCAACCTAAGACACAAAGGCATAGTATTATTATAAAATGTATGTCCCTTTTCCTTTTTAAATTGGATCTTCTTTTTTTACGATCTTGGTCATACTCCTTGTTTGCAGGGTTTTCTAGCTGTGGCATCCTTCAACCAATGCTCTACCAGGGATTGTAAATGGGGAAATAAGTTTCAACATTGTCCTTAAAAAGCCAAAAGTTTTGTTTGTTTCCTAAATGTTCAGGTCATTAAACCCCCCCCCCTACGGGGGGGGGGGGGGCAAATATATAGTTATCCACATGCCTCGCCCTTAATTGCAAAAGGGATAGGAAATTCCCCGTCATTCTTTGAGGGTTCTCGCTGCGTGATTGAAATCTGACCGAAATCGTTTGTACCCTGACCTCTGAAGCAGTTGCCTTCCCTAAAATATCATAGTTTCAACAATCGGCTTCAGTTTCGGATGATGGTCTGCCTTTTTTCTGCCACAGAAACGAAATGGTGTGCGATTACGCTACATTTTTTAAAAACTTCTTTGGTGACTTGTGTAGCATTCAATTACAGCCTTCCAATTGCTGTAGGATGTACAAAAGTTACCTAAGCGCTGATGTTTGCCCTTGCTTATTGTTTTGGAGGACAACAGAAGACAAAATCGATAAAAAGCATCGTCCTCAGAAGGAGAATAGAACAACCAGCTGAAACAAATGAGCCATCTAACGGAACTTCGACTTTTTTGGATGCTGGAAAACTGTACGGAAAATCTGAAGTCCAAGGAATCTTAAGTAGACGAAGTTTGGGCGCTGTGTCGAGTGACAATGATAATTTGTGGACAAACTTGTTTTATTTTGTTTGGAGCCAAAGAAGACTGTAATCGAAGTGTGCTGTGAAGTGATCGTATCGAGTGGACCATGAATCAAGTTTAGAAGAATTAGCAATCGCTTGCTATTTAAACCTTTAGAAGGCATATGGACAGTCTGCAGATGACTGCCTACGTCACCCTCAGAAATATATACTCTTGTGCGCTTGGGTGCTAAAAACGGCGTTATACCACATCATGTTCATGTTTCTAATAAATCTTAACTATAGACTATTATCGTCCACTGGGGATCTAGCTCGTCTCTCTTTTTTCGGGGCTATCAAACGAGTATATTAATGCTTTGATACTTGACAAAAAATTTAGTTCTTTCATTGAAGCAAAAGCTCGAGGTATTAACTTTGCTTCGTCAGTTATATACAACATATCAAAGAGCACTAGTAAACCTTTCCCAACGATAAAATGAAAATTTCTTAATCTAAAGCTGCGAAATCAAGGCAAAGAAATGAAAATATGAAACTAGGCTCTGTTCAAGTGAACAAACTCAATTCAAGACTAGAATGATGAACGTATAGTTATCCCTGTCATAAAATGCTGATGATTTTGGTAGCCTGATAAATTAATAATTAAAAACATTATTAGCTAGTATATGATGATTTATTTTAATGTGTTTTAATTACTTTTCAGCTAGCTGATCATAGCTCTACTCTTGCACTCCTATTACGATAACAAGTGCAAAGGAAAATGTGATGTATACCGCGGCCATATTGGTAATAGACGAGGACGGAAGGGAGATCTACGCAGAAAGTTATTGAAGAATTATTGATACGGAAAGAATTATTGATACGGAATTTGTAACTATCAGATTTGCCAAAGAAAATATGATATATTCAGCAGCAATCCTGATAGGGAACAAATCAGGAGAAGTTTTTGCAAAAAAGCGGGATGTTAAATATGACTTAAGAAAGTATAGCGAGGAATCGAATCGTATCGTAATCTCAAGGGGTATGGGTCTTCGTGTTGGTAAGTTTTTACTATTGTTATAACTTCTTAACCCTGGACCCTTACCCGATATTATGATTTTTTGGTGGCGAGGGAGGGACTTGAACTTCGGAAACAATGTTTTTTTAATAGACAAAACTTTTTGGTAGACAATTAAACAAGCTCGGCCCTTTTTTTTTTGCAATATGGTGCCTTTTTGATACTACCAATTACTACTCTTTCCTTGCGAATTTTTTTGCTACTGATCAATCGTTCTATGTAAAAAATTGACTCGATATCTACAATGGTCTATGGCTGGCCACAATGATTCTCTGATCAGAATCAATTTAACATTTTTACGAACTCTTTTAGTTGACTAGTGTAATAGGCTTGCTTTTGAAATCGGTATTTAGCATTAATTTATTGATTATCTTGTAGATACTCCAAAGCAAATCACCGAATTTCTTCTTTTGAATCACCGCTTTTTTTGGTGATCCTTCACAAAGAATCAGCAAAAAAGTTGAACATCGCAATCTCAATAAAATAGATAGTAACGTTTCCAGGTTGACCTTCGTATTTTTTCTGTTTATATAGATAATATTTATCTTAAATTCTTGACGTAACCAGACTTGAAATAAGTACTTCGACAATCAAGATATTAATAAATCCTGACATATCCTGAATACTAGATAATATTGAAAAATCAGTTAAAAGTTGAAGATATCGAAAAACGTATCTTCTTTCCATTACCGGAAAGTCGAACAATGCGCTTGTAATTTTTCAACAGTTATCTATTTAGACTACCGTGTAGTTAAAAACAAACTGATTTCTTATTACTGAGGTCAAAATTATACAAATAATTTTGAAATATCTATTGCTTTCTGCTAGTCGCTGTC
>JAQQPU010010214.1:0-14709 GCA_029168905.1 Artemia sp. Kazakhstan ARC1039 | reverse complement strand
AAAAAAAAATACGTTTTCTAAAGAGTTATAGAGGCTGAGTTACAAGGTCGACCCTTAAAATGTACAGGGATTAGGAGGCACAGTTGGGGGGCTGTTAAAGAGGCTGAGTCACAAGTTCGAACCTTAAAACGTACAGGGATTAGGAGGTGCAGTTGGGGGGCTACCGCTACCCAAACCCCCGCTTCTGTATATGAAAGGGGCTGTGCCCACCTCAACGCCTCGCTCTTTACGCTAAAGTTTGACTTTCTCACAACTCTTTTTTTTAAACAATAAAAACTGTAGCTTAAAGAGCGAGGCGTTGAGGAGGGCACAGCCCCTTTCATATACGGAATAATTTCTGTCCGTTTTAAGTTTTAATGTCGCTCCTTACTTTCAGTTTAAAATTTTTTGTTTTTATTTAAAGGCTGCGAAAGCGGGGGGTTTGGGGGGCGACAGCCCCCCAACTGTACCTTCTAATCCCTGTACGTTTTAAGGTTCGAACTTGTGACTCAGCCTCTTTAACTCTTTAGAAAACGTAGTTTTTTTCAAATAATTTAAGTAAGAAAAGAGAACCAAAAATTTTTGAGTCGCAACACTTTTTAGAAGTAAATTCTCTGTTTATCTGTGGTTATTGGGTTATTATTGGTTTTATTTGGGTTATTGCGAGTGTGTACTTGCGGGTGAATTAGGATAGAACATAGAATAGTGGCAAGGCTTTGTAAAATTTTGGGGTCAGATTTTGCCATTAATCCGGAGTCAACCTAAATTTATACAATAGAAGAATGGAATAAAGAGCGTAAACTAGCTAGAATCAGTTCTCTATTCATACTGACGAAACCACACTGCTTTTCCATCATATAAAACAAGAGAAGGTAACGAGGAAATTTGTAAAGACAGTAAATACAGCATACGCGGATATATATGCAACAGCCAAATACAGTACAAAATGAATAAAAAGACATCGATAAAATAATTTTAAAACTGAAATCCTAAAATTATTTTTGAAAGAGTCTCAGCTTCCTCACCTCACATAGATCCAGCCAAGACTTCTTGACGAATGAATCTTGTTTCTTATAATCTTGTTTCTTGTTTCAGTAATCTTGTTTTTTTCTCTATTCATTCTTCTGTCGCTATGAGGTTAACAAATTCCCATCTCTAACCCAGTCTGCATCAGTGGCGTCAATCCATGAAAATCAAGGGGGGGGGGGATAATTTTTTTTTTAATCAATGGAGAGAAGGGGGTGATTTTCTGTTGTCTTTCAATTTTTCAATAAAACTACTAAAAAAAGCTATGTTTCAAATACTAGGGGGATTCAAGGCAGGGCAAAAGTCCCCACCCCTATCCCCATTTGCTTTCACTGGTCTGCACCTGTCTTAACCCTTGACAGGCCACTATATGAACGAATACCAGGAAAAATCTCCAACGCTTCCCATGTAATCTCTAGGTCAGACTATTGACGAAAAATTTTATTTTTGCATGATTTATTCAAAATTGTCAATTTTAGACCATGTTGTAAAAATACGACATTAGCCTCTCGAGTATATAAAAATGGGGCATTTTCACTTGGTGTGGAAGGCTTTAAAACAATTGTTTTTGGCAGTAAGGCACAGTGGAAGGTCACATTTTTCGCATTCAAAAGTGGTATATCCCGATTTGCACTCTTTGCAGCGGCTCTGCTTTTCAGTCTTTTTTGGCCAGTGATCAAGTCCATCGGCTTGAGCAGATACTGCCGGTTGGATTCGATTGCGACTTCGAATGGGGCTGGGACTTGCTTCAACATCTGCGGATGGTCTAGCACGTTTACGTTGGGGCATCACACGCGCCGAGGCATACAACCCTGCAGCAACTTCAGACCTGAAGGCTCTCAAGATCATCGGTTCGTCTGTCCTTGAAGTCAGCGCTTTGACGTCTGACCTGAAAAGAAGCCAGCTATTGCAGACTGCTGTGTCAATAAGCCACCAGAAGATTCTCATATACCATTTTCGTGTCCGAAGATGAGTTCGGCACATCTCCGCCAGCATGTCTGCTAAATCTGCGCCACCCATATGAAGGTTGTACTCATAAACAATGGCTGACCTTGAAACTTCATCCCTGGATTTATCCTTAACGTTCCAGCGTCTGCACGTATCCTGTGGCGTTATTCCTGCATACGTTGAAGCCAAGCAAACCGTGTTGTTATCTAACCATTTCACTACAATAACGCCAGAATGAATGTCAGTCCTGTAATCTGACGTTTCTCTCTCTCGTTTCTTCATTTCACCATCTGTGAGGAGCGAGCAGCCCTTCAGTCGCACTTTGTTCAACGTACCAATACAAGGGAATCCTTTAATTTTGAGCAAACTCATTAGTTTCAAGCTCGAAAACCAGTTGTCAAAATAAATCTTGAAGTTCATTTTCTCTGGCAAGGTACTCATCAGACGTAAAACTATGTTGCCTCCGACTCTAAGATCTGGCACTATGTCATCTTCAACAAGAGTGCCCTTCCCTTGGTAAACTTCAAAATCATATACAAAACCTGACACACCGGCTCTTGTGAACACTTTTATTCCCCACTTCGTCGGCTTTTTTGGTAGATATTGTCTCAAGTTGCTTCGCCCCTTGAAAGGAATCATTTGCTCGTCAATTGAATGGTGTTCTTCGGGGCTGACTTCAAGAAACTTGGAACGGATATGACTCAAGACGGGTCGAATCTTGTATAGCTTGTCAAATCCTTGTTCTCCAGGTTTCTTAGCTTTATTGTTGTCGTTGAAATGAAGAAAACGTTTGATCTTGTCAAACCTTTGTCGGCCCATCTTGTCGGCAATTTGAGGGTATCTGGTGGCTGCTTCCCAGTGCATTCGATAATAGGGAACTTTTATCACTCCCAATAATAGAATAATGCTCATGAAAACTTTTAGCTCTTCGGCAGTGAGGCAGAGGTTGCATCCCTCAGTTTGAAGTGCAAAGACGTTACTTTGTTCAACTATCAGCTCAAGAAGTTCATCGTCAAAGAATTTTTGGAAGTATTTCAGTGGAGTCTCCAAGATGCCCGGAACTTGGCGAGGCTCTCCTTTCCAAGACAGATCAACTTTTTCTATCTCTGCTTTTCTCCAGTCGAATTTTTCTTGGACTTTCGATTTCTTCTTTGATTTTCCAGTACTTGTTGTTACCGGTTGCTGTTGCTGACTGGAGGGTGGAGTTTCCCCCGAGTCATCGTCACAGGGTTCAGTGTTAGCCTCCACGTCATCCTGTTCCAAGAAGAAGTGTAGATTGTCTAGTAGAGGCAACAAGTCTGCATAAGGATCATCGATAAGATCTTCTGGAAACAGGAATTCTGGATCATTGTCATCATCATCGTCGGACAAATCAGACAGCATGTCTTCTCGAATGTCAAAAATATACTTGGCCGCCTCTTCTGCGTCAATTCGGCGATTTTGAGCTCGTTTTCTTAGTCTGTCGTAAGATTCCGTCATCTAAAAAGAAAACAAAAATTAGTTATTCGTTTCACAATTTTGAGCCACGATCGTCCGATGTTGTATTTTTACAATAGGAGGAAGTTTATCTTGCTACTGATCCAAATTCTTGCACATTTCGTGAATTTCAACTACAGTAATTCTAAACGGTATATATTTTATACGCATATGACATGCAAGGAATCTCCCATCTTTTCGTTTTGTTTCCAGTTTCTAGCTTAGAAATTGCCTACCTTTTCATTCGTTTTTCTTATCCCTTGGTTTGGTGACTCACTGTTTAGGCCACATGTCACACAGCAGCTCCCCGAAGGTATCAATCGACTGCCATCTTTCAGCCCCATCGAAAGATGTTGATAAAAGCAGTATTTTTTTACAGCAAGATGGCAGTCCAAGCTCGAAAAGTACAGTGTTGTTTTTTTACAACAATTGCCTCTGTAGGGTTAACCCACATTGGAATCAAGTCTGACAAGCAATTTCACTAAGTCCTTCAATTAGTTTTTAAAATGGAAAGTTGAGTTGCACGTAACATGTAAAACCGATCAAACGACTTATTCTTGTGCATTTCCTATACTATTTTTTTTCTTTCACTTTCTTTGAAGTTTTTTTTGCCAAAGTTTTACTCCCCCAAGGGTTATCGGATTAGCGCACGTGGGCACTAGTGCACGAATGGTCAGCACGCCTTGGCCAGCATCCACTTCTAATCGGCATCGTACCCGTGTCTGATAAGCAATTTCAGAATTGTTATAAATAAATTTCCACGTAGAAAGCCGAAGATCCCACGGCCGTAACATCTTTGACATCATTACTTTTGCTGCTAGCACCATTTTTTTCAAATTTCTTCCTGTCAATGGACTTCTTTGATCATGGTTCCTCCTTACAAACACGGGTGAAGGAATTATTTTGGGAGTTGCTAAAAATTTGAAAACGCAAAAATTGGTTAATTGTATGGGGAATTTTTGAAATTATCAGAAATGTAACAATCTCAAGACTTCTATTTTAGGGTAGGGGACTGGCAGGATACAATGAATAGCAAGCCAGGCAGTGGTGTTTTTAAGGTGACAGAGGGGAATTTTCTCCAGGCACAGAAATTTTAGGGGCGCAAAATTGTAAAAAAGTAATCTAACTGTTAAAGCCTAATGATTTTGTAATTTTGAATTTTTTTTATTAAAATAAATTAGGGGCACATTTTATAAATGAAAGTGATTATTAAATTATTAGTTGATTGATAAAGTATATTAAGAAATAAGCAAATAGTAATTATAGTAAATTAAGATAATAATAATAAAACAATTAAATTGTTAATTACTTAATAAATTTTAAAAAACGCTGTCAATAAATGAATTTTGTTGAAATTTGGATTGAAAAATTTTGGTTGACAGGGGGGGGGGCGCTAATCAATATTTTTCCCTTATATATATGTGAGCCAAGATTTCTTGTCCTTCGTCAATAAATTTTGATCAAACAACTTGAATTGTCTTGCCCATCCTACCAGAAACATACTCAGGACTTCAGTTTGGAGGAGGGGTTCAGTTTGGCTCCTTACTGCTTGGCGAGGAGATGCCTCACCAAGACTCCCCCCATAGATTTTGAAAAATATCTTTTTCGGTATTGTCATTGAAAAATTAATTTTTTTGGTACTCTCATTGAAAAATAGGTACTCTTGTACTAAACGGACTCTTTTATATAGTGCTAGTTTGGTTAATGCTAATGAAATAAAAAAAAATAGGATGAATATATAATTGTTTAGAAACAATTTGGGCTATATATTGGCACATTAGGGGGTTGGGGGGGGGGGTGGGGCAAAGCATACCATATATTAAATACGTAACCTAACCTAGGTACCTTTTCCCCCCTAAACCCCCAAACAACAACAATTTAAATACGGTTCTTGCCTTTGTTTTATATCCCAGAAGGCAGCGTAAACCTGTTTTTCATCAGGCTTCTCGGTCTGTTTCGTGACTGGTATGCATTGTCGTATATAAGTAGTATTGATACAATGATAAGTAGCGGACAATCCCCCCATGTAGCTATAATGATAAGTAGCGGACAGTACTCCCGCCAATACAAGCAGACAGTGCATTGACCGATTCAACCACCGTGAAAATTCGTGCTCTGTTCAAAGTGTGTGATGTTTTCATGCTAGTGATTCATTCACTCTGACATTGAGCGTGGATATAAAAAGTCCAATACCGAGTTAATATCTCAGTCAATAAGTTGAATTTGAATAGTTTACATTATTTCAAATTGGAGAAATAAACGTTCAAATATTGTGAGAATGAGTAGTTTCACACTATTACACCTCGAAGGAGCCGACAGTGAGGTTGTGAAGACAAGAGCCCCCAATGTAGCAGTTGAAATTGGAAAGGATTCCCGACTAACATTTGAGTGGGATGAGATGTTTGGCAGATACGTTATATCATTGAGTAAATTTAAGTCAGATGAACAATTATGCTTTGCTGCAAAAGTGAATATAATGTATTTATCACGACTACAGCATGGATTGAATGCTATTATGAAGCACATTGAGGAAAATGGATTGACTTATCTAACGCAAAGAGAGTGAAAATATATTCTTTTATTACATTTCTGTCAATAAAAATGTTTTTTCTTATAATGTTTTTTTTTGATTAGACACTCTAGATGATCGTTTAATCCACTCTCTCTCTCTCTATGGTGGCTGGTGGTGGTGGTGTTGTCCAATAGGTATTGAGATTATGCACAAAGTAGAAACTTGCGATTGTTATTTTAGTCTATAGTTGGTAGTGGGAGTATCAAGAATGATTGGATTTGAGAAACGGAGGATCTTACGGAATCTAGTCAAATTGGAAAAATGTTTAGTGTTAGATGATGACTTTTTGGAATTAACTCTTCAACGGAAAATATTTTCTCTAGAAATACTTAACTGTATAATGGGATCTGATTCTCCATCCTTGGATTATTGTATGAAGCTTATGCATTGCGAATCAAATGCATTTACTCAATTTATTGATATTTTAATTAAAACAAAGCAAAATGACATTGTGATTCTGCTTTTAACCACTACCTAGAAATTCATTCTTTAAAACAGTAGGAAATAAGTTTTTGTGACGATGCTCGATTACTCCTCCTCCTCCTCCTCTTAGAAGACAATGTTATTTTTTTATTGATTTTGAGTCAGTTTCTTTCTGGCAGTGAGACGGTCAACATCGGAAAAATGTTTCATACATGTTCACTATGTTTATATACATTGGGCAGCTGGTCTTCATGTGAGAACTGTACTACAGTTGATGGCTATAATGAAAAGTGTAGACTATGCAATCCGTGTAAATTGCATAAAGGATATGCTGTACAAATTAAGGACTGTAATACCTGTCTTGAAGAGACTTGTGACTCTCATCCTAATGGATATCTATGCTCCAATTGTCATTTTGATAAGTATGACCAGTGGGAAAATACTTACCCTGGTATGATTGGAAAAAACCCTAAACGTGACTTCAGTTTATTTCTAAGGGATTGGTGTCGTCGCGGCTTTAAATTGTATTGGGAAGAAGAATTTGGAGCACGTTTCAATTGTAAAAACATGAAGAGAATATGGTTCCTGCGTCATCGTTGTGAGGACAATGCAAGTAATGATTATAAACCTATCGATTTTTATTTGGCTGTGACAGAAAGTGATTCTTCATATGAGAATATTGTGTGCGACATTACTTCAAATAATCAGATAGAAACAAGTGAATTTTTCAATATGAATCGTAATAGTATCATTGACTTCACAAGAAGATTTAATAAAAATGAAGTTACAATATATTGTGGAAAATGTGATCCGGAATTTGCACAACAGGATCAGTACAAATTGAATCCAAATGATCTGCCACCACTAATCGTTGTCGACGACGATGACTATGATGATGATGATGACAATCTAAATGACTATGAAGAAGAAGAAGTCTAAACAAATGAAGACAATAGACTTTTTTACAGTGCATATATATTTTATTAATAAACAAATTCACATACATTTTTAAAACACTTTATTCTTAGGGCACTGAAATCAATACTGTACAGGTCTGAGAGGGTATTTTCTACTAGAAAGTCATTCAGACGTGGAGTGTGTACATAAATGTTGAGAAATTCACTGAAAGTATAATCACGACATCGAAAAATGAAATAAAGTAATACATGAAAATCACAGCTTTTGGTCGATAGATCCTGTACTCGCATCCGATTTTGAATAATTGTCTTCCCACTTCCTTCAAGGTAGTTTGTGATGTGCGGTGAGTAGAATGCATATGGTAGACCAAGAGGATCAAAAAATTCTATATTCTTCGCTGTTTGATAGATGCATAGCCAATGACCCGTCTGCATAGTCGATGGACTACTATTAACAATGATAATGGTTTTGTTAACAGTATGAATATATTGAAGGAAATCTGAGGGTATACAATAGGATGTGTATTTGGACATAAAAGGATCCATGTTAAATACATTGATTATTTGAGTGGTGTTCATGGTGCCAAGTCTAATAGAACACTACCATCGGGGGTAATTTCCCAGTAGGTTTCAAATTGATTGAGTGAGATTAATGTTACACTCTCTGTCAATGGTTTGTCAAAGGTACACTCCAAACGTACAGTACCCGTTCGGACAATACTCATATCTTGAGTACCAGACAAGTCCAAAACAATGATACCATGACTTTTTGCGAACATTGAATCGGTAATACCATTTTCATATAGTTGAGAATCTCGATCTAGGGATTGCATTGTCAAATCATAGAGGGTCCTATAGGATTTATCAAAGGATAAATTGTAGAGAGGAATTCCGTTTACTTTACAGACAAGAGAGGAAAGTCCAAATAATTCAAATTCATGCGGCGAGGTTGTCCACGATCCTATGGCACTGGCACTTTTTACAAAAGCCAAGGCGAGTTTCGATGGAATTTCACCATTGATAAATGAAGAATCGGTGTAGGTACTTGATCAAGTGGCAATATGACGTTGATTGGCGATTGTGTGAGGAACGAGCAGTTTGATATTATTTCCAGAGGCTCTTAGTTTTTCAATTGCCAAAGCAACAGAACTCATAACCTGTTGTTTTCGCACATGAAGTATTGCCGAAGTGAGATTGACGTTAGCATCGGGTGCTGCATCAAGTGTCTTTCTCAATATGAAATTGGACGGTGCAAGTTGTAACTTTATATCAATTTTAAAATTGGGGGGCATCCATTGGGATATATTGAATATTTCATGATTGAGTCTACCAACTAAATGATACTCCTTGCTCACTTCCCAAGTGAGTTAACCGTCAGTATCAACATTTGTTCTATAGTCATAGCCCATTGGCAGACCTCTCAATTTCTTATAGGCCATTGGAGTCATCAACATAAATTGTATGTAACTAGCATAGTTTGATAGATTGTTGCTGGTGCTCACCAATGTTCCATTTATATAGACACATATTTGTTTAAATAAATTGTGTAGTATACCATTCTCATAGGATATTCCATCGACGTTGGAGGGAGGTGAATTGTCAGACTTTTTCCTCACCACAACTTTTAAATCGATAAATGTGGACGATAAATCTATGAAGTAGTCTTCATTGGAATAAGTTTGAAAATGTATGTTTTCAGAGAGGGGTTGCTGTGGATAGAATTGTTCATAGTACCCATGTTTTACACTGACATCCACACTTTCTGCATTGAAAAGATTTAGAGATGTGGTGACAGTGGGATGAGATTCCTTGTGGGGTAGATATGCCATCTAGGAAAAGAAATCTCTTTTCGATCTAACAATTTTTCTTCTTGGTTTCTCTTTCTTAATTTTCTTTGACAACAGTGATGATGATGATGTCTTTCGTTTTTGACCTGAGTAGAGACTGATGAGTGAAGAGATGTTTCTCCTCCTTTTAAAACCTTTTCCACTTTGTTTCAATCGCTCGCCAAGTGATCGTGCGCTGGACCTGAGATTTTTTGAAACACTTTCTTTAAAATCTTTACCATCCCCCCAATCGTGTAGCGTAGAGGATGCAAAATCTGCAGCAACCGGCGCAATATATTTTTTAGCCAGCGGTATTTCAGAACGAAACAGCTTAGCAAACCAACTGCCAAGACCGTAGCCCGACATTGACGAACGGCCTTTATAATAGTCCATTCCATGACCCAATTGTCGTGGTTGGAGAGCAGTACCATAACAATCAATATCAGGGCATACAAATATATTTTTTCTATTAACCATTTTGTTTTTGTTGTTGTTGATGCCGAATGGGTCGAAAATGACATGTAATCACGGCCAAACCTTTTGTTATTGCTAGAGGATCACCTAATTCACTTCTTAATGTTAACTGACAGAGTTCCAAATCCGAAGTGTTTACAGGTACATACTGAAGGTGCTTTAAATTATAGTGATGAACTTGTTCATGGGTTGTTTTTCGTTCAAGAACACGTAGGAGGGGGACATTTGAATTACCAACTCTCGATGTTTCCACAAAGGACGAGTAGAGAAATATGCAAGAGTCCGAGGCGAGACCAGGTGGATAATCAGCAAAAATAACTTGATCCATCCTGCTAACAGTTCCAGCGTTTTTCCCATTGATCATATTCTGTTTAAAGCCAAGAACATCTCTCAGATTATCATTGAGATGAATCAGTTCAGTGTCAACGGGTGAGGTAATGTAAATTCTATCATGTTCCATTGACTAATTAAAATGGAAGGTACCATTCCTGCGATATGAGATTTTTCTATTGATTGCACGACACAAACCCGTCATAGTACCATATTCTTTATATCTCAATGTAACATCCGGGTTGTAATTTATGTAAATTCACTGTAATTAATTTAATTAATTCAATGTAAATTCACTAGATTTAAGTGCTTCAATCCATTCATACTCGACAAAGAGTGACCAATCGAATGGTATAACTTTTATATTATACACACGATCCTTTCTCAGGATATCATAGGTATTTTTGAGAATGCAGTCGACAAGAGCCACTTCATACTTTCCATCATCGAATTTGATGGCGGGGGAGAGTTTCGTCCAAAAATCCCTTGTTTTATTCAAATCATTGTAGAGAGGATCGGAGACATTGGACGTAAACGTTACATAAAAATCATTGGGCATTGTCAATATCTTCAACACTGATCCAAGAATCAAAATCAGAGTTGTATCCTAGCCAACGAACAAGCAACTGTTTCATGCCCCTGTGAGTACGAGTCTTTAATATCTTTTCAATCTGATAGATTCCGGTGTTTTTAACTTTTTGTTATTCATAATCATAAAAACCGCCAAGAATCTCATCATCTTTCATGTCACGTAGACGATACGTTATGGGTGTAGTGTCCAGGAGTTTGGAGACTTTAAAAAGTTCAATGGACCATAAGTAATTACCCTTTTCAAAAACATTACTTGTTCGATTGATTCGAACAGTATCACCAGCATTGAATTTCTTCTTTTTCTTCTCATTACCACCAGCACCATTGAAATACTGTTTAAGAAAAGTGTCAAATGTATTGACATCATGATGAACTTCTGTTGGGGTTGAGTTGGACAGGGATCGATGTGAACGTTGATTATAAATCAACATGATTTTATCCAAATCATGAATAAAAGCAGCAGTATTTTTTAAAGTGCAATATCTAGAAATTAAAAGTCGAATAGTTCTTATTAGTCGTTCGGCCAATGCTGCCTTTATTGGACTATGACTATGATAGAGGATTGTATTATATTTCAGTAGAACCTTCTTTACATGGAGATTAACAAATTCACTACCCCGATCCGTTTGAATCTTCTTATAGCAATCCTGTTCAAGGATTATTTCCAGAGCCTTAGCAACTTCATCGCCGCTCTTTGACCGCAGTGGAATGGCATATGCATAGCGACTAAAAACACTGATTGCAAGTAGAATGTACTTGTAGGGGTGATTGTGACGCCGTTGAATCTCGTCCAGAGTCAAAAGATCTGCTTGTAGTATTTGTAATGGGAAAAAGGCTTTAGTTTTTCGATAGTGATTACCACGAACTCTACGATTACGATGTAGAGTATAACTTGATTCATTCTGTAGATACTCTGCCGCCCGATTCTTTTCAAGTCCAGTGACTTGAGCAAGTGTGGTGGGTGAACTTAAACTTCCCACTGCACCAATATTCTCATAAACATGTTTCAATGCTTCAACTATTTTGAACATAAAGACGTAGTGAAGTGTCCACTGCCCATTTGCATACTAACAGATGATGGTGAGGGGGATGCAGTGATATTAAGACGTCTTCGCTTGACTCCCCCACTCATAACTCTTGTCAAATCATTGTTTCCACTTGGCGTGCTTGCAGTATTTTCCAAAAATGATTTAAAAAAATCTTTTGATATTTGACTAAATTCCTTTAATCGTTTTAAAATATGTTTATTGGCAATAAGGCTTTTGGGAAAGTTTGATGAGTTTAAAAAAGTATGCAGGTGACTGTCAAATGATACAAGTCTTTTACGATTCGTGACCAAATCTGATAATAAATCAAGTAGAATATAGGTCTTGCCATGGATTACAACCCTATTCCCATTGGCATCAATTTGAACATGTTCACTGTCATTGAGATATGTCAAGAATCTTTTACACTGTTCACGATAGGAATGTGGCATTAGATCTGCAACACTTGTCATAACTTTAGACAAATCTTCTTCTTCTTTTGGTATTATCGTTGTTGATGATGATGATGATGATGATGATGGAGTCATTTCCTTATTAGATTCAATGAAATTTACTTTGAGGGGTCTCTCACGATAGGGCTTGTGTTTTTCCACCCGGCGAAGTGCATTTTGAACCAGAATTAATTTTTCATCGTCGGCAATTGTCTCATTGTTAATGAATTTATTGAGATTGTCCTCGAAATGTTCCTTTGGTGAATGGGCGAGTTCAATTGGAGTCAATTTATCGGATTCGGCCATTCTCTCTCTCTCTCTAGAGAAAACTGTTTACAAGTCCTGCAATGATTGGCAGTAAAAGTGTAAAAGAGTTACCACCCGCTTGAAGAAGTCGTTTTCTTTTAAAATCGTTTCCTTTATTTTTGCTTGCCGCTGATGCTAGGGAGCGTACAAGGGAACGATGTTGCTTTGTCTGTTGCTTAACACCTTCTGACAGTTGAACATTGCCTTTGGTTAGATTTAAACAAAGTTCAGATACGAGATTAATAAATTCTCTGTCGACACCATGTTTGAGTATGGCCTTCCTAAGTCGTGGTTTTGAATTACATAGGACGGTGAATAAATGTCGATGTTCATGTAGTTTCTTCAGTGTCATGATTGCAACTAACGACCTTTTTTACTGTTCACCGGCAGATATACAGTAATTTCATTGTCAAAAATATCGGTGACTACACGCAGATCCTCGGGTGTGTTCTGATTCAGGTCCAATAGAATATATCCGTAGGGCTTGTTGGTAGCCTGATTGTAGGCCGAGAGTAGGAATTTTGGTTCACCCGGATACACCTGTCTGTTTAACGTTATGAGGGAACTGGAATCACGAACAACCTTGTAGATGATATAGTAGGTGCAATTCAAAGCAAGTGTTCTCATACACTTGCTCTGCTGAAACAGATTGTGTTGAACTAGGGTTACGGAGATCCGTTGATGATGAGATCGGACAGTGAACAATTGTATCATCTCCTGAGACCATTCTTCAATGGACTCAGTCAGATCGTCAATAATCAACCAAGAGTTTGATTCAATACTGTTGAAAATGGCAATAGTTTTTATTCTATCATAGGATTCTTGTCAAACACTGTAGCAATAGTAAATTTTACTTGGATTTTCTAAAAACATTCTGTCACGATTTTGAATTATTTTTGTTAAAAGTGTCGTTTGGCCGTACATAGATGGTCCACATAGAAACGATCTGAATGGTGTTTTAAATTGACACATGTTCCCTTCAACAGTTCACCTAGACAACTAACTGTAGACTATAGCTGTCTAATGACTAAATAATTTCCCTACTACTACTCCGTTCAAGAATAATAAAAATGAGAAGAAGAAGACGAATAAAGAATCATATTTTGTTTTATTATACATAAAAAAGTAACAAGACTTAAAAAATACTACTTTGAAAAAAGCACATTAAACATGAAAAAAATACACTTTTTTTTAAATTTATTTATAATAAAAAATACAACATTTACATAGGCACTAGAAAAAAACACTTTAATAGATACACTTTTTTTAAATTTATTTATAAAAACATACAACATTTAATGAATAATGCACTTAAAATAATAATAATATCACTTTTATTTACAACATCTTAAATTTTGGGATCCCCCGACCCCCCCCCCCCCGGGAGGGGCGCGGCGGCCGCTGTCGGTGGCCGGCCGAAGGCCGGTACCCCCAGCCCCCCTCCCGGGCCGGCCGCGGGGCCAGAAAACAATTTGAACACTTTTTTATTTACAAAAAAAAACATACGACTCTGCCTTGCTATAAAAAAACTGCTGAGTTGGGAAAAAAACTACTGCTGAGTTGTGAAAAAAAAATAATAAAAATAATGCTGAATTGGAAAAAAATATCTATTAAAAAGGAATCCCACCACCACCCAACCATTTACTATTTAATTTTTTCCTGACCGAGGCGATGTCTATAATCTTGACACACACCTCGGTCAGAAGTCAAATAATGTCCATGGGGTAGAACCTTCACACCATCCGCACACACATAGACTTTATCCGACACGGGACACATGGCTATTTTATCAACTCGAACTATGTGGTTTTTAAATTTTAAAGAGCGAATCGCCATGACCTTCGCCCTTGGAACTATGCTATTTTCCACACAGTTTCTGTATACATTCATGTCGAAATTCTTATTTACGTAGTGTCTAGGCACCCCTTTGCAGACTTTTTTGACTACCTCGTTGTGTGTTTGCCCCACAGTTTATATAATTAGCAGTATGATCATTCTCTATCTTACCCATTATAAAAACCCGGACCTGGGTGCGAGTGCTCCGGAGAACGTTTTGGCAGATATAAACATAGGCGGTATCAGATCTTTTCACGGGTAGACAAGTCAGATTTCTCTTGGACGCGAAACTTGGCTTCAACGTTGGAACACTAATTTTGAAGAAACTAATTTTAAATTAATTTATTCCAATACATACATGAAAACCGGTAGTTAGTAGTGTAATGTTATTATTAGATGTTTATAGGAATTAAAAATAGGTTTCGAAGTCTCAAGTTGGTTTCAAAGGCATTTTGAGAAAGTTTCTGCCAAAATACGTGTTCCAGGGTAATTGGACCGCTGATGGCAGATCAAATGAGAGGAGCTATT